>WTSP01005100.1:0-26538 GCA_025331215.1 Actenoides lindsayi
TAGTCGTTGGGACAGCATGATGAGGTAGGAGGAGGGAAAGGGTGAGAGGGGGAGGAGAAAGGAAGGGGGGGGGGGGGGGGGGTGTGTGGGGTAGAACAGAAATGGCTCTGCCTAAGATACAAAATGCTAATTTACCTTGTGTTCCTTTCCATCTAAGGATACTTCTTTTGATACTCATGTTCCAATCAGCTTTAAGTACCAATTAGTGTCATTTCTTCCCTCATATTCTACAAACTGCGATATGAATTTCCCTCATTAATTACCAACACACTAAACAATGTAGAGTAAGGGCACATTCTGTACTTCAGCTACCAGAAAATAATTTCAAACACAGAAGTCACTGCCTATGGTTGCATTTGTAAGTCTACAGCGCACACCAGTGGCATACAGCAGTATATGCATTTGTTCTCTGTTTCCAGTATAATGTACCATTGATTTGTAAATATTTAACTTTTAAACAAGCAGAAAAGCATGTCCTTCAGAAATTATAAAGACGGATATGAAATATTGAGGAAGTTTTGCAAAGAGTGTAAACAAGACCGTTTTATTGTGCATGTTGTAAGATTAAGTGAACATTCTAAAACCCAAAACTTTAGCAGTCTTGCTGACTATAATTCTGTGTTTACAAACATCAGGCAACACATCAAGGATTTGCTCTGCTTTACTAAGAGTTCAAAAACCTAATTAATCAGATTCACTTTTTGTGTCTTTCAGACTGTAAGGCTAAGTAGTTGATCTGTAAATTAAGATGTATCTGACAAAGTTGGATAGCCCATTTCTAGGAACATTCAATTAGCAATATCAGTCATGTCAAAACCTTCATATTCTTCAGAAAACTTAACAAGATTCCCAGCTTGTCCTACAAAGATTGCTTTAAAAACAAATATATCTCACATCAACACCCTTTATTTATTCAATGGTATCACAGACTCATCTTTGCCCTTCTGTGAAGTCTCATGCAAACACAACAGTAATGCAGGTATAATTTTACACTGAGCAATTGCTTCTCCCTTTTTAAGAACTGCAAAGTGGTTTATGGTTAACAGGTTGGTTGCACTATATGTGAAAAGCAAGGCATATGAAATACTAATTGATTTAATATCCCACCAAGAGCTGTGAGCTCTTCTAGAAATAGAACTGAAGCTTATTAACTAGACAGTACACAGAAAATGTTTTTGACTGATAAGAAATATAGACACATCTTAGTTTAAGATGTGATCTTATAGACTGAATATTGTGTAACAAACTCATAAATAGGTCTCTTTAAAAAGCCCCAAATGTGTCTAATGAGCTCAGATCCTGATAGCACTGTTAGGCCACAAATTCACAATAATTTGTAAAAGTGGCTCCTAATAGTACAATACATTTTTTTCTGTAATAAACTCAAGTGTAAGGAAGGCACACTCCACTTCCACTCTTCCTTCTTCCCTGAAAAAATATTTAGCAAACAAAGTCTTACTTCCTAGCCCTCTTAAGAAGGCCAAGACAGGATTTTTACTATCCACTCAGGTAACATTTAAACCCTAATCCATAGTGAGGAGATCTTTAAGCAAAACCGCCAGTTAGGACTTGGTTTGAAATTTTTATAATGAAAGATTACTTGAAATTAAGGAAAGGACAGAGAAAGGTAAATGGAGTGTCCTTAGAGAAAAAGACAAAGTGGTGTGCAGTAAAAACAGATGACATTTGACTGCTTGCAGATAAAGGGAGTGCTGTCAAATGTCAATCAAGATTTGCAAAGTAAGCTTCTGGTAATAAGCTTCTGATTTTACTGTTTGATGGGAGATCAGAATATTTATAACAGAAAAAAAATTATCAATGTGAACACTAAATGCAACTTCCTGTTTTACCTGTTACAATGATCTAATTTATTACACCAAACAAGACAAATTCAGAATTAGTGTCACACAAAGCAACCCATGATGCTACAAAAATTTCCAAATTCATGCAGAATGCATTATACTTTTAAAAAGGTGATTATCAAGATCACTGATGCTTTTTATATTTAGTTTGTTCCAAGGTGAGTTAACACTCACCTTTTAACAGAAAGTACTTAGTTATTGGGAGGACAAATACTTAAATCTTGTCAGCTGTGAAGCTTCTAACCTTACACAAAATCTCTCAAACTTCCAAAAGGATGGCAGAGCTAATCATTCCTAAAAATGGTTAAATTTGCAGTGGCACTATCACCTGCAAACCAAGTGGTTTTTTCCACATTCCCAGTGGCACTGTCATCTGATCTAGCAAAGGAAACAGCAGATCAATTTATGCACGAGTGAAAACAAGAAGTTTTATTCGAGGACATGAAAATAATCCAGAAGTAATGATTAATCCATTAATAATCCAGAAATTCCTTTGATATTTTATATTGCAATTGAGTGCATGAATCAGATTCCATCCTAGTACATGTCTGAGAATTCATTTACTTAACTTTCAAATTTTTCACTGACAAAAACCTTGTATGGTGTTCCAAAATCCACTTCTCAACAGTTATATACAGTAAGTGACATTCACACACACATAACCAACACACAAGATTTGGGTTTTTTTAATAAAGGAAGAATCATCACTTACTTACAAAGAACCCCACAAATGTAAGTAATTTCATTCACATTAGTCAGATTCATCAAGACCAGTATTTTCCTGTAATTTAAAAACTAGATGTATAAGGCTTATAAATCTCAGAAGACAAACAAAAAGCTCAAAATATCACCTCCTGTTAGCAATTAAAGCAATTCATCATGTTCCCAAGAGAAAAACAGGAACACATACATATGTATATATGCCTGCACATATATAAAAATTGGAATCTATCAATCTCCAATCAATTCTCAGCAAGTTTTTACTTCAAGCTATTCTACTCCTGCTGACAGTGCCATAAAACATAAAGACTACATTTCTTAAGCAAAACAATTAACTAAATCTAGACATCCCCCGTTGTGCAAAAGTATGACAAGCTAAAATCCTGCTTAATGAGCAAGCAGAAACTAAGAATTAAAATCTGAAGGAACTCAACTATGACAGATAGATGTTAATTTGTTGCTGTGGATGTTCATCTCTAAAGGAAATTTCATTTACCTTTGCACCACCCTGTAATTAGAACTTGGAATTTAATAGACTGCTAGCAATCTTTTCCAAAACATGAAAAGAAAGCTAATTAACTTTCATGGATTATTCAAAATCTGAGATGTTAAATTTGTAGGAAGCTTTAAATTCTCTATTAGTTATAGAGACACACATTTTGAGTTTTATTCGATCTAAATGGTCCTCAACCCATTGTTCTGAAAGATAAATCCTGAAAACTGCAACACAAATACTTATTATACTACTCATGAGCTTGGATTGAAATGAACACTTCTTTCCTATCACCATTCACAGAATCACAGAATCCCTATGGCTGGAAAAGGCCTTTAAGATTATCAAGGCCAATCATTATCTAACTCTAGAAGTACCACTACTACATCATATCCTTGAGCACCATGTATAGACAGCATTTAAATACATCCAGACACGTCAATTCAACCACTTCCCTGGGCAGCCTGTTCAAGTATCTGATAACGCTTTCAGTTTAAAAGTTTTTCCTGTTGTCCAACCTAAACCTCCCTATCAGTCGTGACTTGTGAGAAGAGACCAACACCCACCTCTCTACAGCCTTTCAGGAGTTGCAGAGGGCGAGGCCTCCCCTCAGCCTCCTTTTCTTTAGATCAAGCAACCCCAGCTGCCTCAGCTGCTCCTCATAAGCCTTATTCTCAAGACCCTTCACCAGCTTTGTTGGACCCATTCCACCAAATGTCTTTGTTTTACTGTGGCGCCCGAAACTGAACACAGTACACAAGGTGTGGCAACACCAGCGCCAAGTACAGTGGCACAATCACTTCTCTAAGTCCTGCCGGCCACACTACTTCCGATGACCATGGCCAGGCCCTCGTCTGTGAGGGCGACGACCACGAGTTGAGTTCACCTCTCAAGCCAGGAGGGGGGACCAGTTACCCACAGCTGAACTCACCTCGCGCACTGGCGGAGCTCCCAGAGACCCGCCCGCGCCTCCTCCATCCTTCGCAAACGGCCGCCCCGCGCGCAGATGGTCTGTGGGCCGCGCGAGCTGCCGCGGAGGCCGCCGCGCCTGCGCATGGCCCTCTCGCGCTGAGCGCCGCTCCCGCCGGGCCCCTGCTCTGGGCGGCGGGGTGACCGCCGTTGCTACGGCAACGCCCCGCCAGCCTCTCCCGCCGGAGCCGCTCCCGGTTCCCGGCCGGTCTCTCCGCTCCCCCACGAGCGGAAAACGCCAGGAAACCTCTGAACACCGAGACCTGCCGCTCAGCTGCGGGCCGGGCCGGGCCCAAGTGACGAGATCCTACATCAGCTGGCAACGTTCTTAAATTACTCCTCTGAAGGCCGATCTCCTTCGTAAAAGCTTTTGTGGCATCCGAGCTCCACCAAAAGTTCCCCGCTGAGATAAATCAGTCTCCTGACACACCTACCTGTCTGTTCTCCTGGGTATTAGGACCAATCTGTGTTGCACTTGGAAGACCCTGTTCTTCAAGACCTACCAGCTTCAGTGAACTCCTTGGTTTTTTACCAGTCAGACCCGTCTCTCATGGGATCCTAACCAACAGGTCCCTGAAGAAGTCAAGGTGCTGCTTGCCTTAAATTCAGCGTCTGTACTCCATGGCTTGTCTCGCTTCCTTCAGGAACACAAACACCACTTTTTCAAAGTTACTACAGACAACAAAATTATTCATCATGATAGCCACAACTAGTGTCCTTCCTATTAGCCAACAGCAGATCCAACTGTGCATCACCACTGGTTGGTCCATTTAATGCCTACACTAAAAAAATTATTCCTGAAGCCCTCCAGAAATCTCTTTGGTTGCAGCAGCCATGTTACCTTTCCAGCAACTGTACAGTTAGTCCCCCTGTGAGAACCAGAGTCTATAACTTAGATACTTGAGTTCTTTAATCACTTCATTTGCTCCCTCATCGGACAGTCACAATGTCCATCACTTCACCTTTACCAGCCTCTCCTTTGATCCTGAGCCACAAGACTGACTGCTCCCCATTCTGTAGGAGAGCTCAAAAGATCTAAGCTCCTTATAGATCTGACAACAATTTCCATCCCCTCAGCCCTTCCCTGACAGTCTTTCCTGAAGTCCTTTACCATACTTCAGATGCATGAACTTGACACGGCATCTTCATTGTTCCAACATTATTGTAGTTCTGTAACCACATACAGCTCTAATTCTTCCTGTTTGTTTCCCAGCATGCATGGATTTCTGTACCATCACTCAAGGCAGATGTCCACTCACCTTGTTTTATCAATCCTGAAGTTCTTCTTGCTCCTATCAATCTGTACTTTGATTTTTCCATCCCTGACTACCGCTTCTTCATTTTACTGTGGTCTATAATCTCCTGACCTCACTGTTTCTAGTTCAAAGCTCTCCTTATTAGGTAGGCCAGCTTGTTGCATCAAAGAGACAACACCTGACCTCAACCCCAGAGCTGTGTGGTCATTCTCAATACACCCCCAGCTGGTGCCTATGTGGATAAGCAGTAGGGAACAGTTTAGGGACTGGAAAGACCCAGGCAGTCTCTGCAGTGTTGTTGATCCAAGCCCTGAGCAAGCCACATAACTCTCAAAAAGGCAAGTGAGGGACACAGGGGGTTCTCTCCCCACAGAAGGGAGTCACCAACTCACTGCTTCCTCCTGATACTGATGCATGGTTTAAGTTAAAGCTGGCTCTGTTGTGTCCCCAGTCATGGCTTTCTTCTACTCTGGTACCAGGCTTTTGAACCTATTTTGCAACTGCAAATCTGCATGTGAAAAAAAAAAGCCATCCTTCAATTGCTGGAGATCATAAGTTTCCAGCCTTCCTACTGTGGGACTCTGTTTACCTCACAACTGGGTCTGGCAGTGTCTGTCTGCCCCTCCTGTGTGGTTCAGACTCTTTCACTTTGAGAACATTGTGAAGATCTTATTAAAAGAAGATCCTCTTTGCCTTCCCTGAGCCTCTCCAGTCTGCTCACTTCCTCCTGCATCTCAAGAGGGCCAAGACATTCCCTCAACCAGTGAACTCCTGTAGCGTTTTCCCTGCTCCAGCCTCAAGGAAAGGTATCAGGTAGTGCCTGCAGCCTGAGGCCTGGGGATCTTCATCCTCCTTCAGCAACTCTGAGCAGAGATCTCTACTGTGCCAACAGCAGCCCCGGCTGGTGCTGGGGACCATGCCCCAGGGTGTGCCACTACTGTTTCTGATGTGTCTCATGCTGCCATCAGCACGTTTCCAGCCCCCTTCCACATACAGACTTCTGGACACTGCTCCCCACAGACACAGACTGGGACCCATGTGCTGGGCCTGGCAGTTACACAGCTCTCCCACAGAGCCACCTGAAGAGCCACTTGGCTCTCCCTAAATGGGAGTTACCTCTCTTGGCCACAGCCTAGATCCCGGGATGCCCCCATCACCTCTGAGGCACTGCCCCCCTTGTGGCCAGGATGCCACCCCCCGACCCTGCTCACTCAGTAGCCCTGGGGCAACATCCTCACAGTGGCAGGGCTTCCACACACACCCCCTTGCTCCACATGGGCCTCTTCATTCTGAACACAAGCCCAGCTGGACTCCAACCATGTCTCACTGTACATTGGGGCCACCACCCTCAGTACACATGGGGATGGGGCACCAGCACCTGCTTCCTCCATCTGGTCCCTTCCAACAAGAGTACAGAGCCACCCTTGTGTCACTCTTGCAGCTTCCCAGCACTCATGCCACCACGGCAGTACATGGTGGCTGCACCAGGGCTGGGCTTCTCCACACACCCTCAGCAGGTCTCTTTCCACTAGGCTACAAGGACAAATCTTTGATTTATCACATTCATAAACCGTAGATATGATTTTACTTTTAATCATAACAGAGGAAATCAGACATCTCCATTTTGTTTCTTACTCCACATGGTAATGATGTACTGCTAACATACCTGTTTCATGCTTTCCAGATTAGTTTGCCTCAGTTCTTCATATTTCCATTTCCAAAGAAATAACTCATTTTCTGTTTTTTCCATTTCTTTTTCCAGAAATACATTCATTCTGAAAAAGTATTTTAAAAGTCATCATTACATCTTTTTGCAGTTAACAATGGGCACATTACTTCGAATTTCTTGTTCATAGCTTGAGTTTTATTTTGCTGTCTTTGTCAGTGGTATATCTGTTTTCTATTAAAAATCTATATTATCATCATACAATTATTCCAAGAGATTTGCCAAAAATAATAGCTAAAGAGAACAAAAACAAAATTCCACTAATATAGAAATAAAATTTTACATGAAATAACAAGAAAGACGTGGACCTGTCTAAGCAGATCCAGAGGAAGGCCACAAAGATGATCAAGTGGCTAGAGCACCTCACCTGTGAAGACAGGCTAAAAGAGCTGGAGCTGGTCAGCCTGAAGAGAAGGTTCCAGGGAGACCTTATAGCAAGTTGGCCTAGTGGGAGATGCCCATGGAAGGTATGTTGAAATTAAATGACCTTTAAGATCCATTCCAAATCAAATAATCTATGATTCTATGATATGATTTATGGCCTAGTAGAAGATTTTGGTGGGTGATTTTACACTGTGAACCCAACCCTGAAGTTCTTTGAAAGTCAAAACATAAATTTTGAAGTCTTTATTTATTTGGGGGCATGATGGGAGGAGGTTCTTTCTTTTTTGTATTTTGTAAAGCCTGACCTGTGGCTTAAGGATATATTTACATTACTGAAAATAGCTCTAAACAGAATGCAATAAGCACAGGTCCTCTCAGGGTGAAGAAGCAAAACATCTTACAGAGAGATTATTCAGGTACATAGGGGCAAGTCCTAACACTGGATCTTCATGAGCTAACTTGACTCTGGAAAGAATGCAGGCACAGTTTGGGAGTACTTCATGTAAAACAGAAAATTCTGCTGAGATGTCCTGTGCATTATGAGTAAGATCATACTGACTGCCAAGGTAACCTTTGGCCTTGGGGTTCAAGCTGTCTGTGATCCAAGCTTGCTTTTGATGCATCACAGCTGTGTGTCCTTGGCTCAAGTTTACTGAGAAAATTGCAAAGTTGTGAGGAAGAAGCTGTGAGAAAGTAAGTAAGCTAGAGCCATGCAAGATAAGTTAAAATGCAAACAGGCGGGGAGATTGTCGAGATAGTCGTTATTAACAGCTCCAGGATCCAGGAGCAAAACCACTGACATGAACAAGTATAAAGCCTAAGAGGAAGAACTGGGATTCTGAAGATGGACACTCAGATAAATCAGCTGATTCTATTAAGCATTTGTGACCAGCCCTTTCTGAGCTGGCACATCACAGCCTGCCCAACAAAGACCCATAGGGTGTCTTAAGAGACTGGTGACTATGTTAATTCTTATCCTAGAAGCATTATTCCTAGCTAATTATTGTCTGCATTGCCAAAAAAATAATTGCTTCATACTTTTAACTTGCACATATTCTGCTTACAGAACATCTTTGCACATGGGAAATGCTACCCTAAGCGGCCTAGAGAGGGAATTGTTACAGCAATGCCTGCTGTTATGTGGAAATCACTGCTCTGTGGGCATTTGCTGCCTGTGGTTGGCACTGCCACATATTGCACAGTGTAGACAAGCCCCAGTTCTTACTATGTGCCAGTAAACATTACCATATACCACAGTCAGTATATATCTAGGCATAAATGGCAAAATCTGAATTACAGGTACAAATTGGCCAGAGAGGTACATGAACAAACAAACCAAAACCAGGAGGTAGAACCAAGTTGTATTAAAATTTTGACTAACAAAGTGATTAAAAAATAAGAGTTGAAAAATTATCCCCTTTCTAAAAGGAAAATCTTATATATGCATGTATGTATACTGTGATTGCTGTTGAAGAATGAAGTACCTAGGACCCTAAATATTTGAACTACAGGCAAATGGATATGTGAGGCATCAGTCTCTCAACCCACATAGAAAAATACCATGACAATCTGGAAAGTTTAGTCATTCTGGGAGTTTTGCTCTCACAAAATAACTAAATCTTTTTTAATGCAATAGAACATATTTCTGGCCATCAGGTGCAATATGATTTAAATAATTATTGTATGTTTTCTACATCTAATTCATGTAACAAAACACATTAAATACTACTTAGGAATTGAAAGGTTTGTTTGGTTTTTTTTTCCACTTAGACTATCTACAGGACAATTGTGGGAAAAAAAAAACCACTGACAGGAAAGAAATTCTTCATCATAGCTTTCCGTTACAGCCTCCCTGAACTGAAACCATTGAACTTATTTACAGTAGAGGGAGAATTTTCTTCCTTTTCATTTCCTAATTAACTTCAGCAGATTTTGGAGTTACAGTCACATATTGCCTGAAGTCTCCTACTACATCCATTATACATCACATACTGTGTGTTTCCTTGGAAAGCTGTTTTGTTGTGAGTCAATTTTGCTCAATACTGATGATCCATATAAAATGTCAAGGAACCAACACAGAGACTCACATGCCAGCATACAGTGTGTAATCAACACGTGACTTATTTTAGGCCACCAAAACATACACTTTAATATTTATTGGAGGCAAATTTTATATGATTATTAAGTGTGTTGTTCTTTCTCTGTTATCTGCTTTTGTCATAGACCTTACTACAAGTGAAGAGGTTAACAACACTTTGCATCTGTGTTCATGGGTTTTTAATTCAAAACCAGCCTTAGTCATTCTGGAGTTGGACTCTTTGAAAATGTGGTAGACTATATGGAAAGTTGTAATTATTCACAAAGCAATCCAATAAGATACATTTAATACCACTGCATTGACACCAAATTGATAGTTAAGTATAATTTTTTAATTAACTGTACAGACTTAAATAAAAAGTACTCTGTGAGGAACTGCTAAATGATACAAGCTAAGGAAAACAATAAACACACTATACTGAATTTTCTCTCTTAGATTCTTATCAAAGCCTTGTTAATAGCAAGTAATAAAGCTTAGAAACGAGAACATATGAGCTATAAATGCAAATATCACTGTAACTATTTTAGAAAGTGTCTTAAAACTCTTTAATAGAGATTTCCCCAAGTATGATATATTTTGCACTTACTCTCTTTCCTTCTGTAAGATTTTCTGCATCTCAGCCAGATGCAAATGCAAGACTGAAATGTGTATTAAATCATTCTCTGTTGTCTTAGCTGTATTGTCCAAACATTTTTTAGGTTCCTCCAAACAGACGCTAAGAACTCCTTTGGGAAAGGAAACAGGAGGCTTTGGAGTGCTTGTTTTATTGTGATTGCTTTGGTCTTTGATTAGCTCTACATCCTGAGAAAACAAAATTATGACATTTGAGATAAACATAAAAGAAGGGAAAAGTCTATCATTGCTTCTTCAGGGCCTACCAAGTATCTCATAGACATTTAAGTCGCACAGGAGAAAAAAAGAAGAGCTTATACAGTTGCACTGTATGTGGCTAGAATATGCAAAAAGGGTCATTGTAGTTAGATCACCATAATTTTCTGACATCTCACACCTCCTGTTATGACAAGCTTCATGTCCAAAACATTTCTAATGTATCTTTATTAAAGAAATAGATTCCAATTATCAGTTGGCTATAACTATGATGAAGACAGAATCCTGGAACTAACAAAACCAAGACCACAATCTATGCATACAAACAATCTATTGAGAAACTCTGTGTTAAGAACTCTCAAACTTATAACATAAATCACGTAGAAGCAGAGGATGAACTTACACAAATTTTGTATAAGCAGCAAAGTTACCTTCATAACATACCAAATTGGATGCCATTCAAAAACTAAATGCACTATAATATTTATTTTAAAGTTACATGTTTTGCATACAAAACATAAGCAAAACAAATAACAAAAAAAATTATTAAAAAAATCACCACCACAAATATATATTTATTAGGAAGGCTGACTGTAAACAATAGTTTCCTTTAGAAATGTATTTATCACTTCTGTCAAATTGTGTTTAAAAGCTAATCTCATTTTAGCAGATTACCAGCAGTCCTATTTCATACTACTCTGGTCTTTTGAGTTTTTAGAAGAATGCCTGAAGTCTGGATCAGAAAATACTAGAAGCTGCTGAAAAGATAAGGCTGTTTTCCATTGACATCGAAAGTTTCCATTTTCAAGTATTGCATTATTTTACACTAAGGAGAAAGAGAAACCGTTAAAATACATATTGTGTCTGTTCCTTCCTATGACCTAACTGCCTGCCAAAAAATACAAAATGCATGCATTTTTGGGCCAGATTTATTCTCAGTACTAACACTACGGTGGGGTGCTTTTTGGTATTCACAGGAATATGGTGTAATATATGTGCCGTACCAAGTGAATGAAAATTCTGAACTTAATACATTCAGGCCTAAGATCCTGAAAATTTCCATTGAAATGAAGTAAAAATTTTCCTACATCCTACAATGTAGGAAAAAAATTCCTACATCTACAATGGCTGCTATCTATCAGACAAATAACAAGTATAGCTTTTACATGGCAGTGTCTATGAAGACTATATAATGCATGCCAATACACAGCTTGAAAACTGGCAAAACATGAAGTAGTAGTTCCATTTTGATGAATGGAACTACTTCTTCTCTAGAGAACTAGGAGCTGTATTAAACCATGCTCATACTTGATTGTTTAATTCTGCATAGCAACCTAATTGCTCTCATTACCAAACAAAAAAATCTTGTGATTTTGCAGAAGATTTTGCCTCACTTCTTTCCACATTTTAGAAATTGCATTAGGGGAGAATTATTATAGAAGCCCAGAATCTACATTGCTTTTTTTGAAGTAAAAAAAAAAAAGAATAAAAAAAAATACAGAATACATGAAGAATTCTGATAACAGAAGTAATCTGTTACCTTAAAACATGAGTCAGAACAGTACTCTTAAATCTTCCTCTGTCACTTAAATGTTTAGCCAAAGTTAAAGGCCATGAATTGTTTTCCACGTTTCTCTATATTAGTAGTATTAGATGGATGAAAATAGGTGGGTTTGCTATTGAATGGACCATGTAATATTTTGGTAAAAATCCTTGATAAATCCTGTTTCTAGATATGCATCCATAATCTCCCACTTCTTCATGAACTAAAAAAAATTTCCCCATTCTGTACCTTTTTTGTGTCTTCTGCCTGAAGAATCTTGTTGGTTTCACTCAGTTCTTTCACAGGTTCTCGTTCCAGAAATGTTAACTGGTTTAGGTCATTTTTAACATAAGCTATTTCTGAGCAACTGAATTCTCTTTTCCAAGCAGTTACATTTTCCAAGCTTTCCTTCTCATTTACTAAATCTTGATTTATTTTTTTAAGCATGCTCAGTTCTTTCACAATGCTGTCTAATTTGATTCTCAATTGTCTTGCTTCCTCTTGGGCTTTATTTCTTTCTCCTCTAACTTTGCTCCATTTCTCCCTCCAGTTAGCAGTACAATCTGACCACCAGCGCATCGTCTTCTCCATTTGAGCAGCTCTGGCTTTGACTTCTTCCAGTTCCCGAATTTTTGCTGCTTCAAAAATTTCCCAATCGCTACTGTAATTTGTATGCATATATGCATAATGAGATGAATATGGGTAGAAATTTTGAGATGACAGATTTGAATTACACAGATGACCACCTGATTCGCAACCTCCAGCTAATTTATAAGGTTGTCTTGACTGGGTCCCAAAAACCTGTATCTCTTCCATTAGCTTCTGAATGGAGCCTAAATTCATGTCTTGGTTCATCATCTAATTTCTCTCCTAATAAAAGAGAAAGACAGACAATAATTTAGCTTCCCTCAATTAAATTATGTCAATAACCTCAAACAGTAGCTTATTTTACTGCTATAATAATGAGATAATCTTAGTAATGTTGCTGATGTTTTAGAAATGTGCTTCATCAGCAAGAAATAGACATTAAAATATCTTTTATGTAATACTTTGTGTACAGCATAAACAGACATACCTATTACTTGACAAGGAATTGCTAGCAAAGGAAGTGTCATTAAATAATCACAGTGCTCTCAAAAATTTTTGAGTCTAGAGAAACTGGACAAAAATTTTTTTCCTTCAAGACAAAATCAAAGTGAATCAATATATGTTTTAAATATCCAGTAGGAGGAAAGTATTTGTCTGTAACTATGATCACAGATGCCTTCTTTAACAAACTGAGAAACTTCATACTAGGCAAAACTTACCATATAATTTTCATATCTAAGAAATAAGAGTAAATAAAAAAACCCCAACCAAACAACAAAATCTGACATTTACATTTTCTTTTTTTCAAGAGAAAAACAAAGTATTTTCATAGGGGGCTTTATTTTGCTGTCTACGTTCCAGAAGCTGTCCAGGAAGTATATTCTTATGTCATTCTTGAAAAGGTAGCACTTATCCTACTGTACTGTATAGCCTACCTCATGATGATATGACTGCTAGTAAATCTTGTTGCTTTCCTTTCCATTATTTATCAGCTATTACTCATTTGGCTCAGAGGAAAACCAACAGAAATTGCTTTCCCACACTAGCGCTGAGAAAATGTTGATGTGGACAATCTGTAGAGACTAGTTACTTATATGTCTTTCTTTTTTCCTCTTGTCTATCTACAAAACCAAAAAACAAAACAAACAAAAACACCCAAACCAAAACCCAGACAATCAAACAAACTCCACAAAACAAACAAAAATCCTAAAAATCTTCCGTATCAGTAGAAGACTAATTTGTTCAAATTAAAATATTTGCTCTTATATTTCAAAATCTGTTTAAAAAAAAATAAATCTTGTTTGTAAGTTACAGCAATTAGTGTTAATACTTGTATTTGAAATGTTGAAGGCCAACAAAACACTCAAGACTAGATAGTCTTGGCATTATAATTCAGTCATGTTTCATTTCAGCTGGACAGAACATTTGGCAGGTTTTGGTTCCAGTTTCCCAGCTGTTTTCAACTTGTCTGTGCATTCCAGGACATTTATTTGCCATTTGTTAGAAGCTTCTGGAGAGCTGTTGTAGTCAAGTATGGACATAAGAGAAGGAAAAGGACGGTAAAGGACTCCCAATTCCCTTCATTATCCCTGTCTGGTGTAGCACCATGAACCCCCACAACAGCACTACACAGATGTAGCATAGTTACTGCCAAAGCTTGATCAAGGTTGAGTCTTTTTGTTGCTTGACCTACTTCCAGAAATTTCTTGTGAATAAACCTTATCCAAAATATAACGATATTGCCATGTATGATTTTGATGAGGCCCAGAAGAGCCAAAAGAACTAAATCTTAAACTCTCACAATAAGCTGTTAATTGAACTTTTGATTTGTGGTAATGCCTTTGTTTCCTAAACAAGCAAACAAACAAACCAAACCAAACCAATATCTTCAGATTTATAATGCAATAGTTGAACTTTTTGGGTTTTCAAATAGTACAATAACTTTTTTTCCTACATTATATGTTTCTGTCTCAGGCTAGTAGGTGTCTACAGACATTCATTACTCTTCATAATCAGTACAGGTTTTTTAACAGATTTTGCTAGCAGCTTTGCCTATTCACTGAAAGAAGGCAGAATTTGGAGAGTGTTACAGTTTACAAATCTTAAAACTTGGAGAAATAAGAAATTAGTATAATTATTTAATAAGGCATAATTGGATGGAAAGACAAATTGAACCATTAGAAAATTACAGGTGTTTTTGTAAGTGGTACTGGAAAGTCAGCACTTTCTATGACATTGCTGCAGCTGCTCTTTCAATCAATAAACCTCTACAAAGGAACAAGGCTTAGAGAAGATGGGCAGGAGTAATGGGCTCATTATAGGAATATGAAACTGTTTACAAAGGACTTCTAACTACTGAGCTATCAACTCAGGTAAAGGAGATCAAATTGTGTGTGCCCATTCCTGTTGTAAAACTGATTTTAACTAGTAAGCTGTTATCCTTAGTGTTTCCACTCAGTGGCTAGAGAATTGAGTGAAAAGACATTTGCAAATAAATGGTAGAAATGTATTGGGGAAAACCACCATGCTGGAAAGTGATTTATGATACAGTTCAGTCTAAGAACATATCCATAGAACATGTATCTAGTCAACAAAACCCTAAAAATCCTGAGGCAAGACAGAGTTAGGTGGCTGAATATTTGTGTAGAATAAATATAGCACAAAGCTCCAAGGTAGAACAAGTACCTGGTTACAGAAATGGCTTAGACACATTGGATCTTACAACTTATGACAACAGGCCTTGAGGAGAGAATGCCAAGTGGCCAAAGCCCTGACAAAGCAGACTGTAGATTCATGCCATTTTTGTCAAACAATGGTACAACACATCACCAACATTTTTACCGGCTTCAGGGAAGGTAATCTAATTGGAAAAGTTTGCATATAGATCATATTTTCCCCTAGATCAAACACCTAGAGGGTAGAAGGACATCCTTACAGGTGTAGAAATAGTGGTGTAGGGAATGTGCATCCTGCCTAAACTACCACTGGTCTCGCAGCTGCTGCTGCTTTAAGCCAGTGGTTTGCTATTTTTCCTTTACCCAAAGAAATACAATCTTACAATGGGCATTATTATAGCAAGAATAAAGTAGTATGGTGGTGTGGTTCAAATGTTGTACAATGGATTTTCCACCTACTATATCAACTTCAAAGTAATGAGATAGTAAACCAATGGAATAGACTATTAAACCAGCAGCGATACAGGAGTGAATCTACTAATACTCTAACTGGGGATCCTACCTGTAAGAACTTGCAAGTTGGATGCACAGGTAACAAACCCCCATGGCAAGTACCATAGATAAGGGATTCATATCAGCAGCTGCCCAAGTTCCTGTTAAAACAGAACTAAAGCCTTCCTAAGTCCATAGAATGAGATTACAGCTAAACATCCAACCCAAGGGTTATCTAGGTGTCTCTCCTTTTATAATGTGAAAGGAGTATGGGATGCTGTAGACACTAAAGAGGATGAGTTAACTAATGTTTGGATTGTGTCCAAGACCTGAGTGCCTTCTCTTGCAGAAAATATGTCCTTAATACATCACCGTGGCAACACTGATAACTGGAACATACACCCCAAACTTGTCTCTGACAGATTCTACCTTTTCACATTGCCCTTGGAACAACTCAGGTACTGCAGATAAGTCATGACCCATCTTTAAAACTATTTAGAGGGGGAATACCATCTGTATCACCACCAAGTTTTGACAGTAGGTGACAACAGGTGATGGTAGGTGACAATAGGTGATGGTAGGTGACAAACCCTAAAATCTAACCTGGATTTAACCCTACATAATGACCCTGGATGTGAAACTGTACGTGGTTGTGACAATGGAGTCAAATGGGAACTACAGGCATGTAAGGCAACTAATCATACACTAGTGGCCCACAATAATTACACTAACTGTGCACAGTGAGAAAATAATAAATGGGAACTTTTTCATAAACATTCCTAATAATCATTGGGCAAGTCAATGTAAATGGACAAAATTAAGATACTCTTTGTTCCTGATTGTTTATCTTAAAAACCAATCCAGACAACTTAATAAATGTATCCTTCACTTAATGCAATTGCATGATGGATGACAGCCTGTGAGTATGGCTCCGAAATTAATGACAATTAATGTACATTTGAATTTAACCAATATACACACTCCTGCTTGGAACAAAACCTGTAGTGATAATAGCAACTATCTCTGTGACTGGTGGCTACAAAGTCACAGATTAATAGGCCATAGAACTAAAAGACATATTATTCAAACTCTGTTGGGTGAGATTAGCATAACAGTTGAAGTAGTTTGATACTGAAACTCTAGCAAATAAATTGTCAGTATTAAAAGAAACTGAAACTGGGGTAACCAAACAACCTGGAAAATGCTTAGATTTATTATGCTTATGATAATAATGAACACACAGTTCATGCTAAAGCTTGACGTATGCTGGAAGCAGTGCCACTAGGTCAAAGAGAGGGCAACGTGTACATAGAACACAGTGGACATGAAGAGGTAAGGGGTGATATCACCTGCAGCCATCATCTCCTGCATCTTTGCAAAGTAACTTCCTGGTATTTTCTTCAGAATCCTAACTCAGGGAAATGTTATAGACCCAAGCTGGAAGGCATGAATACCTCAGCTTAACCCCAATATTTTTGAAGCTGACCCAACAGGAGTCAGAGTACTGAGGCTTTTGTACTGGTCAGTGTGATAGAGGGGACACCTACACTGACGAATGAAGAAGAATGTACACTTTCACCAACAGCTCAGTAATTAACTTGCTCATAGACAAGTTATAAATAAGAGAACTTGTGAGTTAGAGAGTTCATGAATTCATGAATTAGTGAATTCCTGTGTTGGACTACTTTGTACAAAGATGATTCAGCCATTGTTTGATGTCTTTGCATGTTTTGGTGGGGTTTTTTTGGAGGGAAGGATTTTTGATTGTGTTTTTTTAATGAGCTCATAAATTGAAGTTTAATTTACAGAGTACATTGTGCTATAAATTTGAAAGATCCAAACAGACCATGACAACATATGCAGATTATCATATTTCCACATCTGGGTCTGATCATGGTCTCTGTTTGCAAGTTGCAAAAATTGTTATTTTAGAATGAAAATTAAAGGATGGTGATTTCAAGACTTTTCAATGCACAGCAAAAGATAATTCTGCTTAATTTTTCCACATTTATAAAATGTAACAATATTAAATCATATGGTATATTTTAATGTTGTTTATATTGTTTCCAAACATTATATTCCTTACATGTGTTACAAATATGATTCAGCCAAAGGATGTCCTGAAGGGACAAGCAATGCAAATTATTTACTTCCTGTTAGGAGTTATGTGATCATTTCCCCCCCTGATTACACTTCTCTACCTATATTACTTTTCAAATCAAAATATCAATACAAAACTAATTTATTTTCAAAACCCACTTCATTTACTTCTCATATCCTGTAACTTACGATGTGAAAACCATACAATATAAACTTATGTTTCTAACTTCACAAATAGAAATGTTTGCAGGTTTTGCCCTGCCCATTTTGGAGAAAATCAAATCTCTAGTATGACAGCAACTCTTTTGAAACAAAGAATCTCTGAATACATAACTTCTAGCCAAATGTTTCACAAAACACCGTGTATATACAGAAGTGCTATAAGAAATAAGACCATTTTGTTACAACACTGACCTGCCTTAAAAGTAGCAATTCTGCCGTTTTCAAGAACCATACAGTATATCTAGATTTTTTACTTCTGCAACTCTGCCAGATAATTTCTTTTTAAAAATCAAGTAATTTTATGTCAAGAACTTTTAATAGGAAGAATATA
The DNA here is from genome assembly GCA_025331215.1 of Actenoides lindsayi. Classification (NCBI taxonomy): domain Eukaryota; kingdom Metazoa; phylum Chordata; class Aves; order Coraciiformes; family Alcedinidae; genus Actenoides; species Actenoides lindsayi. The sequence continues at coordinate 18,288 of WTSP01005100.1, forward strand.
GGGATATCTTGATTTATTGTTTTACACATGAACATATTCATGCTCTAGAACTTTGTTCTAACCAGCTTGATTCTTGAACTTCTAAAAAACCATCAGCAGATTATGTGGAAAAAAAGCACTTTGGTTTTAATGTTGCATATTACAAATAATGACTTGTTATTTACTGAATTCTAAACAATAAAATCTTGATATTCCATTATACATATTAGCATCAGAATTTTCTCACATGGTTAGAGAAATAATAAATTTATTGTGTCTCCCTAAGAAGTCAGAGACATATGGAAAAGATTTTCTCTTAACTACATTCCCATTTATTCCGTTTTCACTGTAATGATTGAAAGGTAAACCCAGAATATCTGCTTCAAAACAAACCACCAGTTTATCTTATGTTTCATAATGTAATGTATTTTCTTGGAATTCTCTTGCTTCCATTCCAAACTGAAAACCAAACCAACACCAAAAAGTCAAAACATACAATAATTAATGCTGACGTATTTAAGACTACTATAATCGACACCTGAAAAATCTCTAATTCACTAAAAATTTGATAATTTTATGGGATTACTATATTGCTTCTGCAATAGATATTAGGGTCTACACACTCTCATCTATGTGTCAAATGCATATATTTTAGAAAGAAATCCAGTTTTAAAATATCTTGAGATATGAAACCTGACTGCATAACAATGTACAATTCAACTGGGTAACTTTTTTCCCTTCTATTATTTCTAATGGACATGGCTTAGTGGTGGACTTGGCATTGGGGGATTAACAGTTGGACTCAATGATCTTAAAGGTCTCTTTCAACTAAATGATTCTATGATTCTATAATTAACTCATTTGGGTTTTTTGTTTGTTTTCAATAATATCAAGTCTGCTTCTTGTTTCCAAGAGACAGAGTAGAAACACTTATCTACAAAGAAAAGGTTTGTTCTAACAATATGTTTGCAGAAAGCAAGAGGTGCTCAAAAGAACATCTACTCCTCACACACCAGATAATGCTTGAATCTGTAAATGAGTTTCAGTATTTGAAGTTGGAAAGAATTTAATACTAGGCTACTTTGGAATCAGGCAGCAACAAACAAGACAGAAACTGGATATATGCAAAACCAGGGATTTAATTAGTTAAGTATGAGCAAAGTTTTAAGTAGATTTAAATCTGAGTAAGTACTACAATATGGAACTACTCTGAAAACCAGTATTGCTACATCATATTTCAGAATTTTTTGGTGAGGTTGAAGGGTAGTCAAATTGCCTTTTCAGATCTGCAAAATCTTTCCCTAGGAAAGATTACCCTTCTTCACCTTTAGATATTCCTCTTCCTTTCTGAGGAAAGATCTATGTTGCATGCCTAATACATATTACTGTTAGGGATGTACTTGGCTTCTAACAGAGATATGATGCTGCACAATTTTCTCCTGTCCCTCTTCATCACTTTCTAAGCTAATTGAATTAGATGCAAACTAATAGTCTTCTTTCTACTATGGGGTGGGCCCTGATATTGCAATGTGAAAAGGCAGTGGTAAGGCACAAGGAAAAAGAAAAAAGTTGTGTATAAGCCTTACCTTTATCTCCATAAACCCATTCTGCCGACAGAAACTGCAAATATGCAGAGCAGAGTGTGTGAAGAAAATGGTGAACAAGATAACCAAGCATTCCCAGATACTTCCCACTCTGAGGATCAACTCTAAGCACAGATGGAAACAATCCAGAAAAAGATATACCTGTAACAGCAACAATTAGAGACTTGCAGGAAACAGTAAATTTGCCATAAAGTTCCACAAATCTTTATATTTGGACTGATGCTCTTATAGCAACTATTACCTTTAGTGTGATTCCAGTAACTATGAGATATTATGTATTTCTCTCAATGTGTGAATTGTTTCTGTAAAATACAGTGGAAACTTTCTATGCCTACAGGAGAATTGGACCACATAAGTGGTCAAACCAGTACGGCTAAAAGCTTTTAAGAACTGCACATTTTTTTTCTTTCCCCAGAATAACACCACATTGGGGGTACAGAAAAGTAAAATGCGGCACCTGCAGGGAAGAGCAGACAGGACAGGTGACCCCAAATTAACCAACGAGGGATTCTATCCCATAGATGGCATATTCAGTATAAAGCTGAGGGATCTGAAGGGTTTCATCCCTCTTTTTGCCCTCTTGGCCAGCTTGTCTCAGGTCCTCTTTCAGTTCCTTCCTCAGAGCACCTGAGGAGTGCTCTGTCCGTTCTGCCTTCGATCCGGTCTGTGTGTTCCTGAACCCGGTACCAGAATCCAGCTCCTGAACACAGCTGCTGTCTGCTGTGGGGCCTGGTCTGGGACTCTCCCGGTGCCTGCTCCACAGCATCAGTGGTGATGGTGATGGAATTACCATCGTGGGGGTGGGTTTGATACTGGTTTTGTGTATATTTGTATATATTCCATTTTATTTGTTATTAATTTCATTTTTATTGAAGCTGTTCTAGTTTCCTTTTCTAATGGCTGAGTCTCTCTCCCTTATTCCCTTTCCCTTCCCTTTTGGGGAGGGAGAGGGGTTAAGAGAGAACGTCTGTTATAGGTCTAAGGGGCTGCCCTGACCCTAAACCGTGACATGTGTACAGTAAAAAAAGATCTTGGAAGGTAGTCATAGATTACAATGAATTTAAAGACTAAACAAATCTTACTCTTTTCTTCCTGTTTTGGCTGCTACTTTCAATAAACTGTAAGCAGTTTGGACACTACTTCTTCAAGATAAAAATCAGTAGTATATAGTTCTTGTGATGTAAGCCTACCGGTTAATACAAGTCATTACATATCATTTCAATATCTTTCAAGATCTTTTACATAGACAAGCTGATGATTCTTCACATTTCTTTGAAGCTGTATTCAAAACCTTAGGGTTAAAAATGGGTAACATAAATATTTGTATGTACTGATGTTGCAATTTACTAACCATAAGGCCAAAAGAAGGTCTGAAGTACTGCTTTAAATATAATTTACAGTAACTTCATTTCCCCAAGAATGTTTTGATTACAAACCTTCATAATGTTTCAACCTTAATTTTTATACATTCAAGTCTGTAGAACCGATACCCATTTCTCAGCCACTACTCTTGAAAAAGTAAATTGTATACTCAGATCATGCAAGGGGGGGAGGGAAGCCTGTATGAAACAAACAGCTTTCCCAGACAATCTCAAAGAGAAGTAGAGCATTACTCAGAAGACATGACAAGCTTTAATAATTTAACTAGTTAGCTGTAGGTTTTGTGACATGAGAGTTCACTCAACTAGCTCCCCTTTGAGGCTGCCTATCACTTTTCCTTAGGGTACAAGCAACAAAAAACAGAGGCAAAAATCAACTTTTTTGGTAATTAGGATAAGTATGAACTGACAGAGTTTTAGGTCTTTTCAGGATAACGGACTTACAAACAATTTTACAAAGCTTAGTGTAAACTTTTGGACTAGGAGAGTAACCAACTCACTTGCGTTCTAATCCAATCTCATTGATTCCCTCTAAAGACTGGTGATCTACCATGGAATACTGTTGTCTGACTAATGCTCTGTATGATAGTTGGAAAAGACAGGCTGAGTAAGAAACTGAATAACTACTTCAATTCATACCAAACTCAGAGTGTATTTAAACTAAGGCAATGTTAATTTATACAAATAAATTCATAACAGTTAAATGTCTGGTCTAATAGGCATTTCCTGAATAGCACAGATTTTTTTAGAACAGTAATCTGTTCTCAAACTTGAAACATGGAATTGCTTCAGAGGAACAGGGTTCACATTAGTTACTATTAGTTCAGTATACTGAAATACTTTCTTAATGCTTATGGCTAAAAATGCAAATTAAAGTGATGTATGAAAATATTCAGGCATCTTGTTCTTCAAACACAGTGAGATTTGCTCTTAATCATATTAAAATTGTTTCTAATTATCTTTTCCAGCAGTTCCACAGCTGAGGCAAAGAATAACAAAGTGCACGAATCTTCCTCCTCTGTTTCCACAGAAAGCAAAGCAAGTTAGTTTCAGTGAGTGTTTAATGTGACAGCCTTTTTTTTCTATCCCACATTGAAATGAACATCAGTGCTAAAAGGGGCATAGCTCCTTTGACTGGAGACAAGAAAGCTAAGCAGGTAGCTTCTGACACTTCTCAGCTCAGACAGAACCAACTGTCAACAACACAGACCCTCAAAAGACTCCACACAACCAGAGCTGTCCACGTGTTATAACAGGATATGCAGCTCAGCCAGTGCACACGTTTCATCTTGCTTATAATGACAGACAGCCCTTTGATATGACACAGAACATGGATTTGCTCTGAACTTTCCAGAAAGTTTCAACTCCAGAAATGTATTGGAATGATATCCTGTTGTGGGAATGGAGTTATGCACTTCACTCACAAGAGGGAAGTAACAAAATACTTATTGATAAAAAGCAGCCTTTCAACAAAGTTTAAAACAGTGAATGCAACTTTAAGAAAGAAAAAAAAGATAATTCAGTGGCGAGGTACACCTGATTATTTACTACACAGAGGACAAGGTAAAGCAAGAGTTTATCTTGTGAGATTATGTGTACAGTTAAGCTTGAGTATACCCTTAGTAAAGATTCAAAATTTCATCATGCTATATGTCACCTATGCAGGATCTGTTGCGGTAAGGAATCTCTTAACCCCGGGGACTATCTTCGACAGGTGTCCCTGCTCAAGGGGAGATCCTAGGGTACAGCCAGCTGCTATGTAGGAGAGCTCAAAGGGCTCTTGGGCTGCCTACTGTTTATAAGGGGTAAGATAACTGACTTATATTTTCCTATTGCTCTCACATCTAAACGTATTGTTCAAGTTAGCCCATGACTATGGCATTGTTATGTATTTCCGCTGAATCCAATTTAACAGGGTGGGATTGTTACATACAGTTGCAACCATCACACCCAGATGCATCATTATCACCAGAGGTAAGGGTCCTGTTGATGAGTGGTAAAAATGCACCATCACATATCCAAGATACACATCATCCACAAGGTTAGATCTGCCTTTGACCATGTCATTCATAATTGGTTTTAGAAGCCTTCAAAAACTTGCAAGCAGTAAAGCCAAAGGTAAGTTAAAGTCAAAGAAGAAAAGAAAGCTGCAAACATTTCATTCAGCTGTTCATTTTCATCCAGGGTGTTTGTTAAACAGTTTTAAGTAACTGAAACACAAATATTTGCAAGTAAAATTTAAATAAGCTTAAGGTAGACTAAGACCGTTGTATCATATCAGGTACTCAAAGGTTAGGTTCCTTTCCCAGCCATGGCTACCATTAGCATGCTTCTATGTAATATGTTTTATTTATTTATTTTGAAAAAGCCAAATTAATCTTTGTGAGAGCCTCTGTCCTTTGTGTACAGCCAACATTTAAGATTCTCAGCTACTCCCACACGGCACTGAATATTTCAAAGATCTGTGGGTTTTTCCACATTTATCAGATTGGGCTCTAGATAAGGTCAGCTGGGCTCCTCTCAGTTTCAAAAGGAAGTGGAAAAAGGCAACTCAAGACAGACTTCAACTATTCTGAAGAGCACTCCTCTGCACAAGAAGGTCAAAGACAATGTTAAAACCTGTCCATGCAAACAGCAGAAATCACTCAAATGTATAGAAAAGCTTCATTATTTAAACAAAAATCATCCCAAGTTTATTTTCTAGAGTTTATACCACATTCCTAACAACTTTTTGTATGTTAGTCCTTTGGAAAGTGACTTTAAACTGGACAGCTTCACTTTCATGTACAGGCTTGTTTTGCTTACTAATGAAACAAACCTGAGGTTTTTGTTGTTGTTGTCATTTTCAGTATGTGAAGAGGTAAAGGCATATCCCTGAAAAAGTTTCTAATCCTTGTTTATTTCTTCATTTAAAAAAAAAAAATCATGACAATATCTTTCAAGTCATGTGCTTTATGATATGAAAGATTAAGAATTGTCTTGTTATGTTTGAAATAGTTTACAATCTTTTTCTATTCAAAACATGACCTACTTTCAAAAACAACTTCGTAACACCAGGAATAGGGAAAATTAACCGCAGGTATCTGATGCATTGTTTCAGACCAAGACATAAACCATTCCAATGCTTATTAGGGCACACACACACACATTTAAAAAAAAAAGTAAAAAAAAAAAAATTAAAAAAAAAATCTTTCTTCAAAATAGTACTGGGAATTAAATTGGAAACAAGTGATTTTCCCACCCGCATAAGCAGACAAGTAAGAATGTTCATGAATATTTGTTTTCTCTGGGTCAGAGCTTATCCCTTTGGCTTGTTCAACAACTTTTTTAGAATTGCACTGGAATTAACACTGCTGTTGTGCAGAGATGAGCTCAGTTTTATCAGAGCAGTTTTAAAAGCAATGTCTTCTATAATTAAATATTTAGAGAATATTTTTAAAATAAAAGGTTACTTCTTGGACATTTATATGTAATTATCCCTAATTGTTCTTCACCACTGTAGTATTTTAATACCATCTTCTGTCTTTCAGTGGTTCAAAGACTCCTGTGCAGGATTTAATGCTTTAAGACAGCATCCTGTGATGACTCCAATTCCACTAAGTCTTCTTTGAAGGAAATGTACTTAACTAATATTGTCACGTAAGCCATGGTTCTACAGTTACTAGAGTTGTCACATACAAAAATCCACGAAGTACCATGTGTTATATACTAGAGGTCACTTATTTGCATAGAGAAGAGTCTCTTCTTATTCTCTTGGTGCCCACAGTGGGCCAATGAGTAGTCCCACCAAGAAAGAAGAAATTAATTGTGTAACTAATTGTTACTCAGCCTGGCTCCTTCTGCTTACTCTCTTTTGAATATTGTCCTTCAGACAGAAAGGAAGTTGGCATTCTTTTGCTGACACGGACAGAAGTTATGGAGAAACCTTCTAGTCAATTGAAAATGTTTTGGTTTTTTTTTTTTTTAATAAATAATCAAAACAGTAAGAGCTTTTGTGGCACTTCCTCCTGGCGTTCCTCCAGGAATCAAATAAGAATGGTTTTGGCATAGAGCCTGTCTCACTTAACCCAATGTAAATCAGATCTAGATTACTCAAATCAGCATGAGCAGAGAACCAAGCTGTTCAGGGAGGATCATTTTCACAATAAACCAGAAAGATTATTGTATGGACTAAAAAGGGAATAGAAACAAAAATGTCCATTGCTTTGAGATCTGATTTTCCAAAAGAATGTGGAATATGGTTTCTAGCAGCCTTAACAGGAAATTAATACAAAGATAATGTTGTTTCTATATATTGATACATCTCCACGTGACATCCTTTAAGTAAAAGGTAAATCTTTGTTGTGCAATCCTGTTAACATCTAATAAGACAGAGGGAGGGATGGGGACAAAAAGGGTTTCTAACAGCTTGGAAAAGAAAAGCCCAGTAAGGGTCTTGACAAATGCAATGGACTATTAATAACAATAGAAGTGTTGTTTAGAAGATATTTGCCTATTTTGTTAGTTATATAGAAGGTTATCAGACATAATTGTAACTGCAGTAAAGATCTCCTGGTTTGGAAATGCTGGAAAATATTTGACATTAAAGCAGCCCTTATAAAACTGTGAGATTAATGTTCAGTTTTCAATTACCATTGTAACCTACTGAGTTGAGTGGAAGATTCAAAGCTGAGAAAAAAGAGTGAAGTAAGAACAAGGAAGCTAAAGAACAGACAGTCATTAAAGAGAATAAACACTGAGAATTTTAGGAACACAAGTGATGAATTAATCCATGTTAGGAAAAGAAAACTCAGAAACTTTAGTGGAAGATTTTGATTTTACTGAAAATGTGTTGTTATTCTTTCTTACTTTTTCTTCATTTTGTGAAAATATAGTTTAACATGAATGTGAAGAATGTACTTATCTCTGTTTTTCATGGCACTTTCCTTAAAACTGCTGTTTCCAAAGGGAGTTTCATAGAATGTTTTAGGTTTGAAGGGCCCTTTAAAGGTCATCAAGTCCAACCCCACCCTGCAGTGAACAGGGACACCTGCAACTACAGCAGGTTGTTCACAGTTCAACCTGACCTTTGCTTGGGATACTTTCATCATACAAAGGTAATTGCCTTAGAATCATAGAATAGTTTCCGCTGGAAGAGACCTTCAAGATCATCAAGTTGAACCTTACTCCTATCCCTATCCAAAACCACTATACCATGCACGTCCATCTAACTACCTCTTAAACACTTCCAGGGATGGTGACTCCACCACCTCCCTGGGCAGGCCATTCCAATGCCTGACAACCCTTTCT
>WTSP01005100.1:30113-55589 GCA_025331215.1 Actenoides lindsayi
AAAATGATAATAGTAGAGAACAAAAAACGAAGAGGAAGGGGTGAGGGTGGGGGGGGGGGGGGGCTGGGGGGGGAGCGCAAAAAAAACCCCAACATGCATTTTAAAAGGCCAATTTCTGAAAAATGAAATATCTTTGCACTAAAATTTAGAGTTATAGTATTAAATTAGGAGGCAAGAAATCTTTCTTTAAAGAATATAAGCTTAACATAAAACTCAAACATAACTCACATGAGACAAAGCAGGACACCACTGTCCCAAGACTGACATCACAGGTCATAAAAACTCAAAACAAAGCCCCGAACCAAAGGAAAAAAAAAAAACCAAACCAAACCAACCAACCAACCAACAACAAATAAAACCCCAAACAAAAACAATTGAAAAAAAACAAACCAAAACACAACAACAAAACTCAAAGCAAAACCAAACAAACAATACACAACCAAAACAATTCCAAACTAAAGCAAAAAAACCCCAAACCAAAACAAAAAAACCCACCACAACAAAACCAAACCCCAAGTCTGTATCAAATTAAAACCATCAAAACCCCAATAAAACCCAGATCCAAACAATAAAATGGTAAGACAACAGCTACTTTATGTATCTTCCATGGTTTCTTTAGCAGCCACACATATCTCAACTCCCACTAGAATACTCTCTGGATATATTCCATTATCCCTACCATAGGAAATCAATTTACATTTTTAAAATCAAGTCATGTACACATCAGAACTTACATGGCATGTTTTGCCTTTGTAACTAATCACATTTCAACCCATTTATGATATACAGAACTCACTTTCCATGATTCTTAGTTCAGCCCCTGAATGCATCCAAGAAGCCTGGTCTGTTGCCCACACTCAAAAAATTTCTCAGTTTCTAAAGATAATGATGCATATTCATTTTATCTGAGATGACATAAAGTAACTTTGATCATAACTGAAAATACATTTGTAAGTGAAGATCTGTAATAGAGAGTTTATCAGTCAGAATTTTTTTCTTCTCTTTTTTCTTAAAAAAAGAAAAAAGTGTCAGTGCACTATGTGAAGGAAGTCCCATTCCTGGAAGTGTAGCTAGGTATATGTTGAATTCTTCTTCATGGATGTATTACAAATCCTCAAAGCCTCTTTTTCAGGTTTTTTCCTGCTGGACATGCATTTTTAAAAAAGGAAGAAGAAAAAAAACACAAAACAACAACAACAACAAAAAAAACAAACAAAAAAGAAGACCAGTGCCCCAGTGTCATTAATACTTTTTGAGAAGGAAAACCATACTCTTCAGGTAAAAAAGGCACAAAAAAGAATTATGCATAATAGACAAATATTAAAGCTATAAACAAAACTCAGGTTCTATTATGTAACATTCTGTGGTAATCACCAATATTTTGGGAAATCTTGATTTTTATACCATTGTTAAAAATGTTTTCAAATTTAATTAAAAATATTATACTGCAAAGTTGGGAAGGTATTATGTGAAATTGTATAGACCAAACTATTCAGGTGTTAGGTTATATATCTCTGATGAAGTACATTGTCAACTTAGATAAAAGAATCAAATTTTAAAAAACCAAACAAAACCAAACCTTTTCATTCTAATTATGTTTGGGGATTGCAACTTTTCATGATGCTGGAGAACTACTAGGGAAAGTACTATCAGAGAAAGGAAGCATGATCCTGACACACCTATGGGGCTAAAGTTGCTAAGCAATTTAAAAAAAAAAAAAAAAAAAAAAAAAAAAGTTGAATACCTAGCTATTTTAAAATTTTTAGTTGATACATATTCTTCCTTTTCTGACTCATTTGACCATTGACCTTGATGCTAGGCCTATCACTATAGTGATTACAGAACAGGTGTTGCCAACATGCAAGCTTGCTAGCACATGACCTTCAACATAGGGAGCAGAATTGTCTTCCTGAAAGACTCCAGGTACGTAAGCAATTATTTATAAGCTTATAATAAGCACATTCATATGTTCATCAAAAGAGTGAGCCTGTAATCATTATATTTGTAAGAAATGTATACTGAAAAGATATGATAAAGGCTGTAGGCACCATCAATAACCAAGAACTTATGTTTTGATACATAGCATTAGCTATCGGCTGGAGTGTTGCACCCCTGACTAGTGCGGGATAGTCTCCCTTCGCTTGGAGTACATTTGAACCGTGGCAGCACGCCCACCCTGCTTTTTCCAAGATCCACAGAGAAGCATAAACAGAATATGAAAGCCAACTTTTGATTATTTTTTTTTTTAATATCAAGACCCATGCCTTTGGGGTTGCAAAGGAAGAGACCTGATCCTTTTCAGGATTAGTGAGTCAACAAATAAGATTATTTAATTTGTCTCAGAGGAGAAAGTTAGAGCAAGACTTATTCAAGACATAGAAGTTTACAATATTTACTATATTGATGCAATTTCCTTAGCAGATATAAGAATTTAAATCGCATTACTGTCCAGGCCAAAAACAATAAGACACTTCAAGCACAAATAGCAATAAATCAGAACATTCCTATTAATTAAATTGGAAAATAAAGAGGTGTATGAAGCAGTAAAACGGTAACCTTTTGAGACTGAACTTCCTCAAGTACCCTCAAAACGACATAAATAGGCCACTTCTTTGTTGATGAAACAAATTTTTAATAATACTATTATTTCCTATTATTCCACACAATTTCATACAAGTGAAGCAATAAACATCACAACACATTTGAAACGATAAGGATAGAAAATCATCCTTTAATGTATCTCAAACCCAGATACGCTCCCTTAAACAGTGAAAATAAATGGATGACAATTTGACAGTAGAAGGTACCTTTGAGACATGAAGGAGGAGAAGATAGGGGCAAAGTAAGTAATGTAATATTTAATCTCAACTCTGCAGCAGCAAAGCCAAAACTTACATTAATTGAAAAGCAAACCTGTGAAGATATGATTAGTTACAGAAGGAATAAGTCAGTAAACCACAAACACAAAAAATGAGACACCACCAAACCTCATGAACAGACTTGTCAGTGCATAAAACCATGGTGCAGTTCTGTTTCTTTGACACACAGGCTAGAAAGAAGACATGGTGTAATTATTTTCCAGAATCTCTCTCTAAAATTAGAAATACAAAAGAGGAATAGTATTTTCCCCCCCATTTTCTTTTAAGTTCTAGCATGTATCAATCACAGCAAAGCTTTGCTTCTATAGCTTTTAAATTTAATAGCATTAATTTGACATCATCCATTAACAATATTAACCTACAAACTTAAGTAGTGACCTTTGAAGAAAATAATTATTACATAACAAAGATATTTTTCATAAAATCTTCAAAACAGGCAACAATAGGTTACACACAAGCATAAGAGGATCATACAAATAAAAAGCAATTATTCATTTAACATGACTCTCCTACCTAAGCAATTTTAAACAGAACATAAAACTTACAAGCAGCACCTTAACCAAACCTCCTAGTTTTATTCTAACACAGCAATTAAAGTGTAACAGGAAGCAGTTTATGGAGAGGCAATACTTTGCTAAGCTTATTCATCCAACTCTCACTCCACCTGTGCAAGTTAATTTGATTCACAAGTGCAAAGAATTACAGCAGATCAATGTAGAGCATTTATCTTGCACAGGCCAGTGCTGCTGGTTGAAGTTCTTCACTCATGAGGAGTGAAACAAGACAAAACTACATACTAGACTTGAGTTAGACTATTCAATATTTCACAGCATGTATAGCAGAGTTTTGGTAAAAGTAACTTTTGTTCTTGAAGATTCGTTGTAAATGTGAACTTTGCTCTTGGTTGTTCATTACACTCTTTAGTGCAAATTAACATGTAACACCTCAACCTGGATTGCTCATCACAGATAACTAATATCAACAGGCCTCAGCTTGATAGAACTACCACTGTTTCCCAACATCTAGAAATCCACAAATAGCAGATTATAAAATAGTCTCTAAAGTCAAAGATTCCTGTGCACTTACAAGTTATTCTCACATAGCAGCAGAAATTGTTTTATGTTTTTAAAAAATTTAAAAATTAAGATAAACCAGCTCAGTTATTTCAGCTGTTCCTGATTTCTTTGAGGTATCTCCTGAACACATGAGGGTTATTTTAAAAAAGAGCTATGGAATTTGAAAAAGGACAATACTCTGGCAATTTTGAGGTAAGAAATACAAGTAAAAATCTAAGAAGAACTGTTGTCCTTTTGTGATATTATTATTTTCTACAGAAAGCCTACAGAAATGTTCTCCCTTTCTGTACATTATAAATAACTCAGCAAAATAGTTTCCAAAAAGAGGTTCAATAAAATTATCATCAACAATTTCTTGTACATCTGGTGGAGAAAAATATAATTTCACATTTTATATTTATGATTACAGTTCACTGTTGAAGTAATATACTGTTGATATAGCAGAAACATACTTTAGAGTTATTGTAATTAGTTTTAAGAAATTAATCAAGCAGTTTCTTTTTTTTTATGAAGGAAAAAATATTGTTTCTAATCTGATGTTTCAATATGAAAAACATAAAGGGAGTTGAATCAAACAGATATGATTATTCTTGCTCTTCAGGGTAACCAGGGTGTATGAAAAGGCTGCCCTGAGAAAACTTTCATTAGCTGCACACAGTTAATAAGTGCAGCTGTAGAAGCAAACTTTTCTTACCCCTTTCCACAACCTAAGGATGATGCTATCTTCCACAAGAATACCTCTGCTCTATACAGGGGATTGCAACAGCAACATGATGTGACTAGTGTTTCACCAGACCATGCCTAAAGTGGGGAAGATGTCTAAATTTATATTGTAAACACCAGCTACCACATTCTGAAAAAACAATTATTTCCAATTTTTCACAGTAAATGAAAAATCTTTTTTTTTTTTGATCTACAAGTAGTTCTTTTACTAGAACAGCATTGATACAGGTACTCAACATTGCAATGGCAATAGTAACTGCCACAAAAACTTTAAGTACTGTAAATACAGTTAGTGAGTTAAAAAGTTAGGGTTTATTCACTTTCACAAGCAACAGTATCTCTCTGGCTGTAGGGCTGCAATTATCAGTAATGAAACATCTTGTATCTTCAGTGTTTTAAGTGACAAAATTTGGCAAGAATGAAGATTCTATGTTATTAATAAAAAGAATATTTTCATTTAGGTTTCTGAATATCTGGATTTCATCTGTATCTATTTCAGACAATAAGCTATCATAATTAGGTCTTTAAATCAACAGATTATAAATAACATCCGAAGAAAGATGTGTTCCTGATTTTTTTCTTGTAGTCCAAAATGAGGATGAACATCATCAGCATACAGATGCTACAAGTTAGTGCCTTAGCATTACTTATAGGTCAACAGCAGTTAAAGAGGCTTTAAGAAGCATGAATGTATGGAAGACCTTACTCCACACTCTCTTGTGATGACTTTGATTAGATCAGTTGTCCATACCCAGGATTAAATCAAAATTAGAACCCAGATCACATTTACATGTAGGAAGTGAAGCATGAGTCTGTTTTTTGGTTCTGTATAGGATCAATATAACTTTGTTTGATTGTTTTTCATACACAAATAACACCTTCAACAATAGAATACTTTTATCTTTCTGCAGTTTTCCTTATTCAAGGCTATTCTGCACCACTAAAGCATGATCAAAAATTTACTTTTTGGATAATTCAATAATCAATTTTAGTTAATAAGTAATTTCTCAGCAGCCTAATGAGAAACACAGGAATCTCTGCAAGATTTTACTCTATTGTTTGTTATCCTACCAGTTATTGTTGTAAAAATTAATCATAGATTCAAAGCAAACATTATTAATCACCTAAGACTATTATATACAGAAATAAGTACCACAAAGAGACATGAAAACTTTACTTCCAACAGTATTACTGACGAGCATAAGGAAAAAAAAAAAAGAAAAATGCATTGGTCTGGGCAGAGTGTCAGGCAAATGTCTTGAATTAAAGTTGTGGTGCAAATCACTTTCAGTTATGACAGCAGGAACAGGATTTGTGGATGTAGTTGTATGTTACAAATAAGCTGCAAGTACTGCACCATACCATGAACTAGGATTGGCTGTAGAAGAGAGCTGACATTAATCTGAAGACATGAATATTTGTTACAGTTTAAAAACACTATCTTATTAAAAGTAGTATCCACCATTTATCTGGCTCTTTCCATACAGCCTTGCAGTCATCTCTACTAACATTTCAAAGTTTACCTGTCAGCAATGGTCTGAACAGATGAATCCCCATGAAGACACCATGACACAGCTGAGGGTCAAGATTATTGCAAATGTCTTGTATCTACGGTAACCCACACCTCTTGCAGTATAGCTCGTTTAAAAAACTCTTCTACATATTCCCTCAGTAATGAGGAACTCCTTGGCTAACTAAGCCATTCTAAGTGTACCACTGAGAGCCCTAAAGTTAACACATCTGAAAATGACTGCTATGGGTTAGCCTGAGAAGTACCTCCATTTCCCAGGAAATGATTAAGATTGCTACTGAGTTGATTGAATTTTATTTTGAAGGGTTATGTTCAATAGGAACACAACAATGGGAATCCTGAATCCAGTTTAAACTTTGTTTTCCATAATAATGAGGCTAGAGCTTTGGCCATGTTGTTTTATGACTTTTTTTACTGACATGGAGAAGGACACTGCATATTGCCTGCATTCTGGGCTTGTCAGGGAATTGAGTGTCTTTGTCACTTCTAGAAGCCTACTACAGACTGATAAGTATACATCATGTAAATATTTACTGTCTCATTTATCACTTTAAAAGAAAGTGCTAAACTGCTGAGCCAGTTTGCTACTGAAAAGGGTGAAGGAATTAAAACATAAAAGACTTCACTTTTTTCAACAACAAACTGATCAGCACAATCTTGTACTGCTCAGAGTATCCTCTCGCTAAAGTATTCTGATTAATTCTTTCTTTCTATTCTTAGTGGCTTTCCATTATGCTTCAGTACAGAAATGACCAGCAGAAATGAAAGGATGAACTTCTCAAAGATCCTATCACAGATAAGCCAACGAAATACATTCTGTGCTGTTTAACTTGACCAGAATTCATCACTAGCATTTCTTCTGAACAAGAAAAAATGGACAGGAAAGCAGGAGCGAAATAGAATAAAGAGAGTTTAACTATTTTATAATTGCCGTATTGATTACAAATCAAAAGTATGCAAGTGATTAACTTTCAAAGCTAAAGTAGATGAAATGTAGACAGTATTGTGAAGGGATGACGGCATCAAATGGAGATTGTCATTTGACTTCTCCAATAAGCAAATCAAGAAACATTCCAAGTGGGTGTTAATTTTGCCTAATATATATGGAATTTAGAAAAGCAACTACAATTCTGCTCAGAGAACACTGAGGATTATAACCTTTTTCTTAAGAAAAAGAAACAATGCCACTTTCTGTTAAATTGTCAATACTTGCTTTTATTGAGCTGGCAGTAAGAATTACTGCAGATGAAGGTAAGTGGTAAAAGTTCCACTTATTCCCCTTTGGCTAAATATATGTCAGCAACCCTGAACTTGAGTGATCTAGCTGTCAACAGTCCCATGATTAAAAGAACAGATCTGAAAGACAGAGAAATATTTTCTTTTTCCATTGATTTTTTCACATGCACATATTTTCTGTGCAACAGGATTATATTTTTGTGTATCTATGGCTGATTCAAATCCATTGAGGTCAATCTGAAGCAGTTAACTTGTTAGTTTAAATTATGTGTAGTTTTAGCCTTGTCTTTATTCACAAATAGGTGCAGAGTTCCACTAAGTATTTAATTCAAAAAGCATTTAATCAAATTATTTCTCCAATGCAGGAAAAAACCCACACTCATGCACATGACTGTAGATATATTTTAGTTAAAATGGATGTTACAGTCTGCCTACAATATATTTTAACTTATATGAAAAGATAAATTAAGTGACAAGCTAATGTTCACTGAAATAGGAGATGAAACCTACTAACAGCTGATTACCATTCCATACTCATTACTATGTATATAAATAAAAGGAGAATACAAAAGTACACAAGGCAGAGATAAATCAAATTAATCAAAAAGGCTCATAATCCTGACACTAATATGCTTTCATATTCAAAAAAGCACTTGTGAAATAAGAAAAACACCTTAACTTTGACATGGGTTTTTTCCTCCTTTTTGGCTTTAGCAAATGCTACATCCAAAGAGCAAACACATGACGTCAAGTTATTTAAAATCAACCACATGCTTTTGGCTTTAAACTGTGCTTCATGCGCACCCAGATCTGACATCTGGCTAATAATTAATGAATTCTGGTTTATAGCTCTAAATGAAATTATAATTTGACCTGTTAGTCCTTAGTTACTAATTTTTGAGGTTTCAACATCACATATAGTTAGAACATTATACGTGCACAGGTGGCTTGTGGCCTCCAAAACCAAGTTATACCATTTCCACATTAAAGACAGCATACCACTTTCAGAGCACATTTACCTTACTTTATCTCATCTAAAAGATTACTATCTTTCAAAGCTTGATTTTCTGAGCAACATGGGGAAATGACTTGGCAAGCTTTACTGAGTAAGCAGAAGGATAAAGAAACTGGAAAAACTGCTTTCAGCAGATTATAATCCTGCAGATGTCTGATTTTCATGATGAATGAGAGCCACCTGCATTGGTATTAGCTTTTACAGCATCTCTTGCTGCAGCTGTCCCTGGGCAGCTTTGGGAAGGCTCAGCCAACTGTAGATGCTTTCTGGCAGAGAAAGCAGAACTTGCCAAAGGCTCCTGGCCTGAGTGCCTTGCATCAGAGCTCTAGATTTCTCCAGGAGGATAGAAAATTACTTCCTTCCAGTATTCTCCCAGTCACTTCATAATTCCCTGTAGTTCTCTCTGACTTCTGCGATATCTCTAGATGAACCCAAGAGATACATAACAAAACTTTTTTTTTTTTCACAAGACTGAGCACAGCTAATTTGTACCAGTATGGTTTACTAGGCTAATATTTCAGCAGAGGTATGCCTGATTAAACTAAAAATATTTCCTTTGTCAGAAGAAGACTAGATTTAACTGAAGTCAGAAAGAACATCAGTAGGAACCTTTTAACTTCTAAATGAGGCTAAAAAGCAAAAAAGACTATGATTATGCTGATATTTTATGCTACTAAGGAATCACTGTCAACCGATGCCAAAAGCTGCAACTTCAAAAGTAGAAGTTATCTGATGTCATCTTAACACACTCCCCTTCATTTGAGGAAAGTGGATGATGGACAGAACGAAAGAAGTGGTGATAGCTTGCTCCTACTTTACCCAAGTATAATATTTTCCATGTTTGAAGACACTGAATGATTTTGCATTTTGCCAGTTACATTTCCTGTACAAGTTCCCCTCAAAGCCTTGTTAGATGCACGATCACCTAAATACATGAAAGCAGCAAGATCTTTCAGAGAGGCAGCTTGCCCAGAAAGATACTTTTTTTTTTAAAAGTGTAAAATAATAATAAAATGACAACTACCTGTGCAAATATTTTCTTTCTTACTCAATATTTATGTATTTATTTATTTTCAGAATTCCCCTAATACATCTGTGATGTGCCAATTGCCATACAACTAAATACATAAACAAACTGAGGTTGGTAAAGGTCAACGGAATACAACTAAGAAAGAGAACAGATTATCTGGTATCAAACAGGATAAGGTTACAATTAGGCTTTCTGTACATGTTTCCTGAAGTAGACTACAACTAAACTTACAAGGTCTTCAAGTATCTCTCTGTTTTCCCCTGTGAGCACATAACCACAGTTGGCTCAGATATTTTTATGCTAATAGTACTAATATTCTTCAATAAGAGAAATGGAGATTTTTAATAGAAACAGCTAATGCAGCAGTTTAATAAGTATTTGTTATCTCTATGAAAATGTGCTGAAATCAATAAAATTGCTTAAATAAAGTCTTCTGCATATACTATAATAGAAATAATTTGCAAGCTTGCAAAACTGAACTGTATTGAGTTATGGAAGAGACTAGAATTTTGGAAAAGATTTTTGTGTTTATATTTTTGTTTATATAATATTTAAAATAACTATTTTCCTATCTATTTATTTTCATTTGTTTGTTCTGCTAGTGACCAAACATTCTCTAGGAAATACTTGCTTCTGGTGCAATATGTGTGCTGCAGAAGTCATTGTTTATAAATCTAGTAAGATAAAACACTACAGATTCAGATTCTGACAAAGAAACCTTAGCTACAGTTACACTGAAATGATCATCATGCTTTTTTTTTGGTGACATGCTTTTGTCCCATGGCAAAATACAAAGAGAAAAACATGTTGCAAATGGAAAATTTAACTTCCCAATAAAACTGACTCTGCGGAAAAAAATGTTCTGGGACAATTCTCAGTACATGTGATCTCATTTCCAAACATGTGAAAAGCATCAGTTCTACCACCTGTTGAAGATTGGACACACATGTATTAGTGTTTTCAGATGTTTTTTGCTCAATGATATGCCTACATTCTAAGAAAGGCACATTTCCAGGTAGTTAGAAATATATTCTGTTTCAACTAGACTTCATGTGGCTCCTGCAGGGAAATAATTAAATCAGCCTCTCTATCAGTTTTATTAAAACTTTTTATGGTTTAGTTAAGAGAATCCTGATTGGAGCTGACTAGTGAAGCTGAAACAGTGGTAGAGGCACTTGGTCAAGAATAACCTGTTCCAAATGATGCATACAAAGCAAATATTGATAAACAGTTAAGTAACTTTGTAAATTATTTATCCGTAATGACATTTACAAGACTTAAAAATTAGTAACACACAACATTTTGCTGTACTGTGGAACATTATGTACGTTATGCACTGTGGCTCAGACTATAGTATCCAAACTCAACTTCACTGTATGATCATATAAAGGTTTTGTACTGTTAAAAGAAACTTAAAAAAAAACCCCAAACAAATAACATATAGTGTATAAGCCAGAGCTCTTCCCTGATTTGTTTCCAGAAATGGACTGAAGTGTCTGGGAGCAGACAGTGAAGAGTGAACAGTCTTATTCTCCAAATTCCACCCAGCCTGAACCTGCCATGAGACTGGGACAACACAGAGGTATTTGAAATAATAATTTGACCTGTGTGTCAATTAAATATGTCAATATATATGAATTTAAAAATATGTCATTTTCTTTCATACCTTTGATAGTTATCTTTCATCACTGTACCTTGATTCCTGGCCATGACTTCATACCTGCATTCAGGGACATGTAATTCAGAGCTAGACTTTGAATAGATCATACTTGTATGATGAATCCACAGTTTTAAACTATTTATGCTATGATCTTTTGCCGATTTTTCCCATCTCTGATTTATTGTTTCATTGCCTTCTTGGCTTCTGTGCTTTTCTCACAGTAACTTCTCTTATTAATTGCTGTGTGACCCTCCGTTGTGGGGTTCAACTGTCCGAGATCCATGGCCCTAGTTTGAACAGCCCCTCTGCCTGACCTTGGCTCCAGTTCACTGAGAAAATTTTTGTTTAGGTGTGAGAAAGCGGGCAAGCTAAAATTAAGCAAGATAAGGAAAGTAAAAACAGATGGAAATGCAACCATTGAACCAGTGACAGTTAACAGCTCCAGAACTCAAAGGGAAAAGTACTGACGTAAAACTGTAAGACCTTTCCCTCTTGCCAGCTCTAGGGAACTGGAAGACAGTAAGTCAGCAGCAGCAGCAGCAGCAGCAGCAGGGCAGGACAGCCCATCTGGAGAAACCTGGCCCTTCCCCAGCTGACCAACAGCTCGTCTGGCCCATGAGGACTCAGCCGCTCTCAAAGGCGCTGCAAGCACGTTAATATCTAGCCTAGGAGCTTGCTAGATCTAGCCTGTTGTCACATCCATTATCCACAAGCAATTCCTTTGTACCCCTCAGCTGTTTTAGAATTTAAGCCCCCACTTTTCTTTGCACCCATGAAGCATTAATTGAAAACAACACTTTAGCATCAACAGGTTTTTTGCTGATATGCATTTTCAGTGAAAGAAATTTGCTGAAAAACATTTATTTGGATTTGGCTTTGGTGTGGGTCTTCCATTAAAATGAAGCAGACTAAAACATGATAACTAAAAAACTGTTTTTCAGAAACTTATATTCATCTATTCATCTAACAACGCTATGGAAGAATCCATATCTATTTTCAGTTACTGGCATCCATGTTCTTAATGTAAGCAGCTAGTAAAAGTACATCTAAATCAGCATGGAGTGACACAAACCATTCTGATTAAATCCTGTTAAGAAATTCCTACAGGTATCTGCAAATATAAGATTCTCAGAATCTCTGCATTTTTGCAAATTTATGTTAACATACTATTTCCCTTTCTTGAAACTAAAACCCTAAGACACTGTGACTTCTCAGAAAGAAGACATAGCAGGTTATTAAATTCTGTCCTTTAAATACTACTCCAGACTTCCCCTGGAATTCCTGCCTCTCACACTTTCCTTGACATTCGTGCATATTTCAAATTCAGCTGTATTGTACTATGAGCTTTAATGATAAAACTGTTCTTATAAATACAGATACTATTACAAATACAAAAATAATAAAAACCCCAACATTAAACTGTTCTTTATAAGCAATGATATCAGGGGAAATTTAATATCTGGGATAAAGGAACGGCAGAAATTACAAAAACTTATTTCATGTTATGTGTCAACTTCTCCCACATTCCCTTCTCACTGTGTAAGAACTTAAACTCCTTAATCCTTTTTTCATATGGGTATAATGCAGTGAATATCTATGGATCATACATAATACTGGCTTATTTAACTCAAAGCCAAAGTAAATCTTCCCAGAGCGAGATTTTTAATTATATGTGTAGTTTATATGTTCATATTCTTCAGAGACAATGTTCTGAACAGCATAAATTTTCTCTCATGAGACTTCTCAATGGAAGCGATTAGAGTGTGCTTTACAAACATTAGATCCCACAACAACCTTATTATAATAATATTTTTTGTGTCTTTGCAGATGAAGTAAATGCATACAAATGTATGTCACACAGGAAGTAAATGACAGATGATGTGGAAATCAGACTCCTAGAGTCTGTCAGATTAGAATCTTTTAAAAAATGTGCAGAAACCAAATTTTTAGATACAGGGGAATAAGACAGTGCCAAAACAAGCAAATAAATTTGAAAGACTATAAATAAAAATGGTGGGAGTTATTTTTTTTTTACAAATTCAAACAAGACCATATGATTGCCTACCACAATATAATGTTTTCAGATCAATAAATGCAGAATAAATTCCTTACATGACTGGAAGAATCAGAATAACAGCAACCTTCAAAAATATTTTTACCAGAAGTCTCATTTAGTCCCCTACTATGTTCTTTTCCAGTTTCTGCTGCTGTTAATAATCACAGGATGCTGACATGTGTACAACTAGTTTGTGCCAATCCAAGCAAACTGTAGTAAGCATGCTGTAATTTACGGTCCTGAGATGTTGACAGACTGGTTCACAAGCCAACAAAACGTTACTTTCTTTTGCAGCTTCAAAGCCCGAATGGAGGACATCGAGTTCTGTGAAAATCAGTGGGATGCTGGAAAGCTAAGGCGTAATCTAAACTGTTGGTTACAAAGATGCTGGCCATCATTCCAGAGGGGATATCACAGATCTAACTTCAACAAAACATCTGGCAACAGGGTTGTTTTCTGCACAGGCTGTAAAAAATAGGCTGAGAAAGTTTTTCTCAGGGGGGGCCTCAGCCTGGCGTCCAGCTGCGTGTCATTTTTCTGCACTACCAGTTATACAGAACAGTAATAATTTATTCATGTATATTGTATGGTCTATCTAACTCTGTACCTTGTGCATGTATTTTCCCAACAAGACAAGAGTGTCCCTTTGAAATTTTGGGACAGCATTTAGAAAATTCTTCTGTAATAATACTTCTGTCAATTACATGAGATTGGAATCTTAAAAGTCTCTCCAGTTGCTATTGAAACTCTTACCTGGCAAATGCTGGTTTTTCGCATGTGTAATTTTGTCTCAAAATCCAAAAAGGATAGATAATATGTTAATACTTTCAGATTACTTTGAAGAAAAATAAATATTATTTTTGAACCATGGGAGAACATTAACCTATCTAACCTCAGAATAATAGGAGATGACAAAGCTAGGATATAGCAAAGGTCATCACAACGCAGCACTGCATGTCCAGTGACAGAAAACATCTGGCTCTAAAAGAAAATTCACAGTATTGTTGTGTCCACTTGGATGTTTAAAATGCCAAGAATGATCTTTGTGGGTTCTGCTGTATCCTTCTATTCAAACAATCCCACTTGCACTCAGCCTCTGCCCCAGCAACACCCCAGCAGGGCCAGACTTCATCTCCCACAGCCCAGCCCTGCTGGCCAGGAACACAAGGAGGTTCCCAGGGCTGGGGCTGCCCCAGTGACCTGCGGCTGCCCTGCTCCTGGACGGGTACTGGGACAGGCCCTGGCTGCCAGGCCTGGCCATGACAGACCCCCAGGGAGGCACCCAGTGCCCTCCCAGCCCTCCCAGCTGCCCAGTGGTTTCTCCTTTGGTGTTACATAGTCTCAGAGGCTCGGGCTGTTGATGGATGCCTCAGTGGTGGTCTCTTCAGCTCTTCTGCTCAGGTGTAACCATGGAAAGGTGTCCTACGTGAAAGATTGTGAATGTAACATGGCTTAGATCTGCATAACATACTGCAGCGGCTCTCTTTCAAAAGACAACAGCTTTTCTCATGTGTAAAGTGTACAGGGAGAGATGCAATACAGAAATCATAATAGTTACCATCCAAAGAGGTTGGTTTTCTTTAATACAGTGTCTGGTTTTTATCACAGCTGTTACATTAGCACCCCACAATCTACTTGCATCCTGTTGGTTCTACAAATAGAGCTCTGCAGATGTTTGCTATTATCCACAATTTAGAAACTATTTCACCAAAGAAAAAAAAAACCTTGCAATTAATCACCCTCTTTGCCAAAGGGCCCTTGAAGAAGCAAAAACGTCAGAATCATTGCAAACAAATATAAATTTCATTGCATGTCCATCTAAAATAATCTAACATTGATCTAACAAAAATCAATTTATGTTTCTTGAATTTTTTTTCAGTACAGTACAGCGTGTCTAGCAAAACCCTCCATTAGAAGGAGGAGAAAGAAAATATTTCAGTGTCCAGCGATACATGGACATGTGCAGACTGAGAGGAACAAAATAACCTATTCAGATTCAAGAAGGGTAGTGGTCATCATATGCATAGTAACACAAAATGTGCATAAACTAAATGAGATTATTCTTGTCTGGGTAATGAGATCTATAGGTACTAAAATTACAGTGGTCGGTATTAAGAAGTTATTTTACTCACAATTAATCTGACATGGCACCTAAACCTGAAGTTGCAAAACGATTTTCTGTTTCAACTGTAGCAAATTTTAACTATGGAGTTCCCAAAGCAGAACCAGGAAGCTACAGAACAAGTATAATTACATTTTGTCCCAATTCCTCCTGCAGATGTCGTGTAGTGTCTCTTTGACAAGATGTTTTCCAGATATGGGAAATATGGCCTAGTGAAGGATGAAATCAGATTTTTAATAGTATCAGGAAAATACCTTATAGTAAATAATTATTTTTTTTCTGACTATGTTTCTGTTTACAGTTGTTTCCTTCAAAATATTTCAGTCCATTTATCCTTTACATAGCTTGAAAATTGTAATATGCATTTTGTAGTCTGCATGCTGAGCATACAGTCAACTGTGAATAGTAACTGACTGCTTTGGCTGGTAGGATCAAATACAATTAAAATCCAAGTTCAAAGAGAAATGCTTGTTTATTACATTTAATGTCAATAGCTGTGATATTTTTGTAAATTTGCTTACTGATGACTAATTATGAAAATTAAATTTGGTACATAAAATAGTTCAGAATTGTAGAAGTATATTTTAAACAAATTGATTAAAAATGAAAACTATTATCATCTCATTATTCACCCTATACTGAATACAATATTTAGTAACTGAATAATCAGAAAATTCTACTAGCTGCTTAGCCACCAAAGCCATCTCCTTGGCTACACAGGCATACCTCATTTCTTCAGATGAAAGTTATATACAACAATGTTATTATTAGCTGGATTATTCACAAGGAAAAACTCTGTGTTACAGAGTAGGTATAATAAGAATGAAGTAATTGATAACAAATTGCACTATTTCAGACTAGAAAGTGTAGTCTTAATACTTCAAAAGTGTTTGTCAATAACTTTGAGGTAACATATATGTAAGTTCTAAACATATACTGCAACTTTTTTCAAGGCAGTGTAGGTATCACAGGAGAAAAGAGCTTTGTCATCATTTGTGTAGATTCCTCCCTTTCACGTAAGACACCCCCAGTTCAGTTGTGTTTTTCTTTCCTTGACCAATGCAGTATATTTCCCCAAGATGTAGCTGAACAGCTCTTTGGTAGAATTAGTGATTCTGCACTCCGGGTGCTAGTTTTGGCTTTTGACATACATGGCTTTATTACTGGACTGTAGGTTATCTCTTACAGCTGTAGTGCATAGACACCTCACTTTCTTTTTCTTGTGTGTGTGTCTCAGGTTCTCCAAACCATGAAAATGCTTTAAGATTTTCTGAGAAACAAGGAGTGCGGGGGAGCAAAAAACCTGAAAACCTGAAATATTTTTTGCATCTAAAAGAATTGGGTAAACACGTACACTTTATTTTATCATCAAAGGGTAGCTATGTTTTCATTAATGAAATTGTTATATGAAGATCCCAAAAATAAACAAACAAGGATGGTCTGCAGCACATCCATACAGTGTAATCCTCTCAACACTACCTGCTTGTTGGTGTGTCACGCTGTGTCAGCTGGCTAGAACACAGAATCATAGAATTGCTTAGGTTGGAAAAGACCTTTAAGATCATTGAGTCCAACTGATTAACCCAGCACTGCCAGGTGACCACTAAACCATGTCACTAAGTGCCACACGTATACATCTTTTAAATCCCTCCAGAGATGGGGACTCCACCACTTCCCTGGGCAGCCTGTTCCAATGCTTTACACTAGAAGGGTTCTTCCAGTGAAGAAATTTCCCCTACTGTCCAACCTTAACCTTTCCTAGTATAACTCAAGGTTGTTTCCTCTTGTCCTATCATTTGTTACTTAGGAGAAGAGATCAACACCCACATCGCTACAACCTTCTTTCAATGAGGTGTAGGGAGTGAGAAGGTCTCC
Organism: Actenoides lindsayi; assembly: GCA_025331215.1. Lineage (NCBI taxonomy): Eukaryota > Metazoa > Chordata > Aves > Coraciiformes > Alcedinidae > Actenoides > Actenoides lindsayi. The sequence continues at coordinate 47,317 of WTSP01005100.1, forward strand.
CCTCAGCCTCCTCTTCTCCAGGCTAAACAACCCCAGTTCCCTCAGCTGCTCCTCATAAGACTTGTTCTTTAGACCCCCCATCAGCTTTGTTGCCCTTCTTTGGACAAAGACCAGTACCTCAACATATTCTTGTAGTGAGGAACCCAAAACTGAACCAAGTATTCAAGGTGTGGCCTCACCAGTGCTGAGTGCAGGGGGACAATCACTTCCCTAGTCCTGCTGGCCACACTATTTCTGATACAAGCCAGGATACTGTTGGCATTCTTGTCCACCTCGGCACACTGACACATCATTTAGCCCAGAAGGAATTCTTAATCCCTTGATGGCACTAGTCACAGTAATTCTATCCACCTATTTGATTTGTCACTAGGCCATGACTGGAATCTTTATGCAATCTGCAGTGCACTAGATCTAGCATATTTGCTTTTTGACCTCACGATCAGTAGCTGCAGACCTACCGTGGTGTGACTGGCAAGGAATACACTCAGACATAGGGCACTGTTGGCACAAACACAGCAGCTGGCACAGAAGGGCACACACAAAGGGACAGATGTTCTGCTGAGAAGAGCATCCCTGCACTCAGCAGTGGTAGTGATGTCCCACAGGGTACAGTCCCCAGCCTCCACTGGTGGAAGAACAGATGGAGTAGAGGCCTCAACCCAGAGTGAGCTCCTAAAGGACCTGCAGCTCTGCAAGGACGTGACTGCAGGGATGCCTGGGACCTCTTGCTGAGGCTTGAGCAGGGGCAGATGTGCTCCTTGCCTGCCTGCTCATCTTGTGACCAAGCAAAAGAGATTCAGGAGGAAGTGACCAGGCTGTGCAGCATCAGAGATAATGAGAAATAGATTGTTGTAAGGGCACATGGAAGGGGAGAGCATCTACTTCATTAAGTTCATTATCTGATCACAGACCTTGTCAATGCATAAGCACATATCTGGTCACGAAAAAGGGAAAACAGAGACAATGCCAAGGACCAGAAGCCTCCAGCTGCTAACTGATAAGCCATCAAGAAAGAACTGGCATGGCTTTGGAAAGGACCAACTTGGACCTTGTAACTGGTACGAAGTAGGAAACAAGAAGAATGTGAGCATTTGGGATATTTGAGGGCAGCTTGGGGGACCATGCAAAACTTTTGAAGGAATGTTATGGGGAAGAGGACTGGGGAGCAATAAAGTGGGAAATAGGCAGAAAGTTCTATAAAAGGGACCAGTCACCTCTAAAAGATGACTGGTCAGTACACTGGTCTGACCAAGCCCTGCACGTGTCTATCCTATCCTATCCTTTCATTAAACCCTTTCTTAACCATCTTTCTGTGGAATCTCTCTATCTCATGTGTGTGAGTGATGTAACGACTAGGTGACAGTTACAGGTGAGATAGGTGTCAGTGGGTTTGTTGACAGCTACTGGAGCACATGAGGGGCTTTTAAACTGATAAAACCTAATGGGAAAGTGTGTTCTACTTTAACATTAGATCTGGTGTGGGTTCAGATCATGAGAGAAATGTAAGTCATTCACTTCATACCACTGGGAGTCATTCACTTACTGAGTGACAATAATGGAAGCTCACTCCCAGATCCTGGATTCTGCACAGTTCCATCAAGTAAAGAAGGACTTCTTGCCAAATGAGTTGATGTAAATTCCAAAAGCATTATTTCTTTGGCTGAAATCATCTTCCTCCATAAAAGAAAAACAAACTTGTGAATACAGGCATTCTGTTTTCTAGGCCAGGTCTAAAACTCATCAAGATGTACAAGTAATCTTTAACTACTCAGAACCAGGTCCTTAAGAATTCACTAATAACTTTGCCCATGTGTCATTTCAACTTCTCGCCTGTCTATCAACTCAAATGACAAGGTTCCTGTTTGCCAGGTAGCATCTGCTGCACACCAAGAATACTTGTAAATTTATCTGACCACACTATTACTAATGTGTTTTGACTTAAATTACACCACCAGCTATGTCAACTAACATTAATTTAAAGCATCTTTTCTTTTGTTTTCTTGTTCTTTCCTCATAGATGATGAATATTTTTGCTAGGAAATGATGTGGCTAAGCTGGGGAGAAAATACCATTGAGTAACTCTGTACATTTCCTCTGGATCTCCCCAAAATACAATGAATCTGTTCTGGTTCCTATAGTCAGAGTGATGGGCAAGTTTTCTGGCAGCCAGCAGAACAGTGAAAATTAAAGCATAATAAAGCTAAATATAAATCTTGCATAGGACAGCTCCCTAGAGTTTCATGCATTTCTTTTGCATGAATTATTCTCTTGGAGTTTCAAACTATATCAAATCAGTGTTGCAGCATACAGAAAATCACTGCACTAAGTGTAACAGCAATTCAGGTCTGAAAATCACTCCTCAACAAAAGTGCAATTGTGTTGCAAAAAATCACTTCAAAGTATCTGTAAATTTTTCTTGAAAAAAAGAGACTGCATTAATTAGCCCTTAAAGACTGTCAAATGACAGCATGGGCATGTGATGCCAAATGGAAAAAGCCAACCAACCACCACACAAAAATATCCCACAAAGATAATTTCCAACAAAAATAACTGCAATGCCAATTTTGTTTCAGTAAGCTAAAAGCTGTAAAACCACATCCTACATTTGAATAAGAATGTTTCTATGTTACTTGTACTCCTTGAAGTGAATAGAGTCCGTTTTAGTGGCAAAAATTCAGTTTGACATGGCCCCCTCGTAAAATACAGATGCCTGTAACATTCAAAGCTTACTTTGCATTTCACCAGAGGTGTTGCTCCAGGATCTGATTGACTTTATCTGCCTGACAGCCTGGGAGTGGTGTGAGAAGAGATCTAACATTAATATCCCATGTAATTACCTAATATGGTGTGTAATTACCTGTAATTGCCTATTATTTATAAAGTGCCTTATGTATGATTATTAAAACTTTTCTATGGTAGCATAGTTCTGCTCTTGTCAGTGTTTCTAGTGTATAAAGCCTCTAGTGTATAAATACCTTTATGCACTAACACATCATTCTACATGTTAAATGAGTTCTGATACAACTTTCTGGTCATCATTTCAATCTCTTCAAACAGACAAATCAGAAACAAAACACATAAACTGAATGCTGAAAATATGAAAACCAAGTATGGATTATTCTAGCTAATTTTACTTCACTTAGCCTATAATACACCTGATTATCTCCTCCATATAGCTCTGATAGGAAAAATGCAAGAAAAATACCCATGATCAACCATCACAGAATTGTCACAGTTGGAAAAGGCCCCTAAGATAACTGTGTCCAACTGTCAACAACAACAAAAAAAAGAGAACAAAACCAACCAAACCTCCTCACCATCCCACTAGAGCATGTCCTGAAGTGCCTCATCTACATGTTTTTTTAATATCTCCAGGGATGGTGACTCCACCGTCTCCTCTGCGCAGCCTGTTCCAGTGCCTGACTACTCTTTCAGTAAAGAAACTATTCCCAATATCCAATCTAAACCTCCTCTGGTGCAACTTCAGGCCATTTCCTCTTGTCCTATCATTATTTACATGAGAGAAGAGGCCACGCTCACCTCACTACGACCTCCTTTCAGGTAACTGTAGAGAGAGAGGTCTTCCCTCAGCCTCCTCTTCTCCAAACTAAATCCCAATTCCCTCACCCTCTCCTCAGAGGACTTGTTCTCCAGACCCCTCACCAGCTTGGTTGCCCTTCTCTGAACTCTCTCCAGCAACTCAATGTCTTTCTTGTGGTGAGAGGCCCGAGAACTGAACACAATACTCAGGGTGCAGCCTCATCAGTGCTGAGTACAGGGGCACCATCACTTCTCTACTCCTGCTGGCCACACTATTTCTGATAGAGATCATGGATCCCATCCAGCCCCATGGACTTGTGAGTGTCCAGATGCCGTAGCAGGTCATTAACTGCTTCCTCCTGGATTATGGGGCTGTTGTTCTGCTCTCTGTCCTTATCTGGCAGCCCAGGAGGCTGAATACCCTGAAGGTAGCTGGTGTGACTACTAAAGACTGAGACAAAGGTGACTTTAAGTATCTCAGCCTTTTCCTCATCCGTGGTTGTCATGTTCTCCCCTGAACCATGACAATCAGTATCCAGTACATACTGGAGAATATAATCTTATTTTAATTTTCAAATTATGTAGTACCATAATGTAGGAGGTTCTAAATATAAGTGATATATTATAAATGCTAAAACAAACTTTAAAGTAAACCCAGACAAAAAAAAGGAAAATGTTGTATTTGTCAGTATGCCCAAAGACCACCAGGTGTCTCTGTAATAAAAGGAATGTAAAAATGTAATTTTTTTTTTTTTTTTAATTCAATCTTCAACTCATGATCACACCCCACTTCCCCAGATTAGTTCAAGCTGTTCTAAAAACTAAAATTATGAGGGATAAAAGTGAAACCAGGATCAGCCAAATTATTCTGACAGTGTCAACAGTATTAACACCATCACAATTATGTTCTTAATTCAAATTCTACTTCATGTTGAACCTTGAACAAACTGCAAGTGTTCTCAGGCAAAGTATGTAAAAAAATCCTCAGGGTGTATCAGAGCATGTGCAATTATCTCTTCTTCTCATTACACACTAAGTTATTTCACTACAAGTTTATTACTACTTTGAATTTAACTATCATTAATGACAACTTTATTACTGGTTTATCTCATTTTATGAAACAGAATGCATCCTTTTTCTTGTTCAAGCTCCCATTTTGCCTTCTTTCCTCTTTCTCTGTCTTCCTTCTTTTCTTTTTTTTTCTACTCTTTCATCCCCTCTCCACTTTCAGTCTGATCCTTCCCTGTGACCTTCCATGCCTGGTTGGGCAGTGCTGGGAAGTCACTTTAGCTTGGTGTCACAGACACACTGTTTCTTGTACAATAATAAAGATGTGCACAAATAACTTCAATATTCTAAGTATTTTATTCACGCCTATGTGTAGTGAGACTGACCTTCCTATTCTGTTCACGATGTTAATGAATCTTAGATGGGAAATTATTTGAAAGAGATTATTTCCATTCAGCCAAAATTCCAGATATTCCAGTAAAAATAAGTCCACACTGAGTAATTTAGAGTTACAGACAAGTCCTTTTCCCTGCCCTTCACAAAGGGCAAGAAGAGTGGACAACCCACAAAAAAACCAGACTGAAAATCCTACGACAGCTAAAGAGCTCTGAAAAGCAGCCTTCAGCAGGCCATCAGGCACAGCTCATATCTTGCCTTTATTGAACCTCTCCAACTCTCAGGTTCGAATAAATAACTATCTGGGACTGCAGGGTCACTAAATCTTCCTACACAACACGGAGCCTTTGAAACCTTGTATGTGAATTTGTCTTTTAAAGTTCCAGTGCTTCATTGATTGCTGTGATCTCCCTATAATTGCCACTTTTTCCTGCAGTACCTCCCAGGATTTCAACAGTATTCTCTGTGCTTTTTGCTTCTTATCATTCTCTGTCTTCTTTTTCATACCTCCTGCTCAGTTCATTTACCAAAGCCAACCTTTTCCTTCTCTAATTATCTTTCTTGCATTAAACTTCAGTCGGTTTAGTAATCTATTCATCCCATATTTCTTTTTTCAAATGAAATGTTCATAGTGGAAATAATACAAACATGAAACCCCCTTGAGACTCCTCCAGACCTCATCTATCTTTATCCTATACATTTCTTTTTCATTCCACATGCTTTTCCCACAATACTTTGTTACTTGGCTTCCGTGCAAGAACTATCTCTTATAAATGTATAACATTTTGGACAGTAAAGCTGAACTATAAATTGTATAAATAAATATAGCATAGTGTTGTATATGTGGGTGTACATAAATTTAGTTACAAAGAAGTAAATATACAGTAAGTCCTTCAATTTCAAAGTAATATAGCTCAAGAACAGTGTACAGGCTCACAGAAGATGAGTTTGGTTGGCAAAAAAAAAAAGCAAAAATTAGAGCAATCATATTCCATTATTTGCAGAGAGGATAAAACTTCAAAGCTGGCAAATAGACTTAAAAGATGTGCAAAGAGCTTTATTCAAATCTATACAGAACTATATAAAATGTTCCTTTCACTTTCAATGTTATTTAAAACAATTTGTGAACTGTCTGAGTTAGAGACCTTGATTATACTGATTTAACCATTACTTGGCTATTCCCATTTTCTCTCATATGGATTTTCCACTAAAGGACTGATGGGGTAAATTGTTTGCGTTGTCTCAGTCTAGACAGTAGCTAGATTAGGATCAAAGCAGATGCCAGCTCTCTGTTCGGTCAGGCAGACAGACGCCACGTAGCTAACTGAGGCATACAGAAAATAAAATGCTGCGGAACAGAAATTCTCTGTACTCAGTGAATAATTCTCATCATTTATCCAACACAACCGTGAGAAGCTTATTAGTTATCCTATTGATAGGGGCAAGAGGAAAATGGGGGGAAAAAAATGGTAAATAGTCTTACCAAGATATGTAATACTACGTAATCTTTCAGTGAAATGTGAGTGAGAAAAAGAGATGTCTACCACAGGCCAGAGTCAGATACTTTTGAATTCTAATGTGAAGTCTTGACCTATTTCTCAGCCAATAAACCTATGATATGGTAGTTGGCTTCTCCAAAGGGCTGGACAACCCTGGGGATGATTTGATGAATCCAACATGCTATACCCATGTTAAATGAAGGGCAGGTCCTCACCAGGCCATGTACGGTGAGGAAGGTAATGACTAGTCAACGCCTTTTTATTGCTAGAGAAGAAGAACATGTATCTATATACATGTACATAACACACACATAACACACAGGGCATCCAAAACTGCAATGTTTGCTGCTGTTAGACCCTATTATTAGAACACCAAAATCAAAGGAACTCAATTGCCACTAGGAAGTATCCATCATTTTCCAACAAAGACTTAAAACATTTGCATGTACAACTGAGGAAAGTAACTCCTGTATCAGCAAGGAAAGTGTATATAAGAGCTTACACAGAAGGAGTCAAAACTGGAAAGGAACAGATGATGGAATCACCGACTGGTTGGAAGGGACCTCTGGAGACCATCTGGTCCAACCCTGCTGCTCGAGCAGGGTCACCTAGAGCTGGTTGTGCAGACAGCCTTTGAACATCTTCAAGGTGGGAGAAACTGGTGGGCTGCACTCAGTCACCCTCAGAAGTAAAGAGCGTTTCCTGACGTTCAGAGGGAACTTCCTGATTCAGTTGATGCCTGCTGCCTCTTTGTCCTGTCACTGGGCACCACCGGAGAGCCTGGCTCTGATCTCTTTGCTCCCTCACTTCAGGTACTTATACACATTAATAACATCCCCTCTGACCTTTCTCTTCTCCAGGCTGAATACTCCCAGATCTGCTTCAACTGTATTTTTTTAAAGGTTTCTCAGCTGGATAGCTTGCCCTTCCAGAATCTGCAAATCTGTACTGAAAGACAAACCAGCTACCTGAAGACAGAAACGACTGTGACAGGTTCGAAAGATCGAGGAAAGCTAAAGAGAATGGTCCGGACGTTAACCAGAGGGGTGCGAGCCCTGTGTTTCATGAGAGTGCCAAGGGAGAGTTGCCGACATAATCGGCAAGTGGTGGGGTGAGCTCTACCCACGGCACACGGCAGGCAAAGCGACAGGTGGAACGTTTTTCTGCTGAAACCCCTTTTCCGAGGAATCAGAGCATTGATTTTACTGAAAGGGAGGAGTCTGGCGGGCCCCAATTCTGGGAACCACTGGGGAGCTGACAAGGTCCAGGCGCATCGCGTCCCATCACCATGTGAGGCTGTTACAATGGCCGCCCCCCGCAGCCTCCAAGGGCTCATTTCAGCGGCACGGAGACCCGGGACTTGTCAGGGACGGATCGCCACCGCCGGGCCGGGCCGGGCCGCGGCTGCCGTTACTCCCTCAGCAGCAAGCCCCGCCTACCCCGCGGGCTCCGTGAGGGCAGCCCCGCCCCGCCCCGCCGCGCCTGCGCAGCGCGGAAAGGTCGGCGCCGCCACGCGCCGCTTCCGCTTCCGGCCGCGCCGGGGCTCCTGTCAACATGGCAGCGGCGGGCGGGCGGCGGCGGCGGTGCCTCCTATGGGCGGCAGGTAACGGCCGGGCCGACCCTGGCCGCGCTGAGCTGGGGGCTTGAGCGGCGAAAACCGGGAGGCTTTGGAGGCGGGAGGAGGGCTGAGGGGAGCGGCGGGCAGCGCTGCGGCGGCCGGGGGCGCGCCGGCGGAGATGAGGGGAGGCGGGGAGAGCTGCGGGCGTGGGGGAGCGTTGGAGGGGTGAGGGGAGAGGGGTGTGGTTGTGGGTGTTTAGCTGCTGGTAGAGG
>WTSP01005101.1:0-13350 GCA_025331215.1 Actenoides lindsayi
ATGGCTTTGAAACCCCTCCAGGGATGGGGACTCCACCACTGCCCTGGGCAGCCTGGGCCAGGCCTTGACAGCCCTTTTCAGGGAGGACATATTTCCTACTGTCCAACCTAAACCTCCCCTGGCACAGCTTGAGGCCATTTCCTCTTGTCCTATCACTTGTTCCTCGGGAGAACAGCTCAACCCCCACCTGGCTCCAGTCTCCTTTCAGGGAGTTGAGAGTGAGAAGATCTCCCCTGAGTCTCCTTTTCTCCAGACTGAACAACCTCAGGTCCCTCAGCCGCTCCTCCCAAGGCTTGGGCTCCAGACCCTTCACCAGCGTCGTTGCTGTTCTTTGCACGTGCTCCAGCCCCTCCATGTACTTCTTGTAGTGAGAAACCACCCTGAGTGAGAAGTTTGTGGCTCCAGCCCACCTCAGCTCAATCATGCACCACTCCTTTGGCAACATGAAGCAGATCCTTTGAGCTGCGGGGAACCAGCAGTGCCCGTGTCACTGCCCGTGCTGGCTGGGGAAGCCCAGGCTGCTTCTCCTCATGAGCACCCTGCCGTGGACTGTGGATGGAGATCCACCCAGGCACCGACCCTGACAGAGAACCGCTCGTGTGCAACCACGGACACTTTTAAATCCGCTGGTTAATCCACGAGAGGTTCTCCCTGGGCCTTGCAATGATCCGACAGCATGTACTGCCTGCATAATGGATGTGACAGGGGTGATGCGGTGTACACGGGAGTGCTGCACTGCAAAAGATACCACCTGGACTCGTCCAGACGAAAATACCGAAGCCGCTGCCGAACGCACAATATACTGGGCTCCCTCAGCAGCAGCTCAGAGGGGCACGATCTAGGGAGACTTCTCTGAAATACAAAGTAAACAGACTTGTGAGGAAACCACCATCGTGGCCAGCCTTGCTGGGAAGACCCAAAGAGAACAGCAGTATCACAGGTTGAGGATGGTGCCTGCTAATACACAGCGAGCCCCACAAAAGTCCTAGCCTGGAATATGCAGGATTCCATTTGTTACATCTGGCTATGTTACTTCTTTCAATATCCTATTATTGGCGTTGTATATGTAGCTTACAGTATGGAAATGTTCTACCCTCAGTAATCCTCATTGCTGTGTAGTGTGTATCATCTACAGGCTGCTTGCTCGCCTAAGCTGCATTTGCCAACACTGTGTCAAATTCGACTTGCCCTGAGGAGTTCAAGGAATCGGGAAAGGAACTTGAAAGGAAAACTTGAAAGGAAACTGCTCAGGAAACCAGTAGACAAGCGTATGATGGACACCCTTATGCATAAACTGGTCTAAGTTTCCAGACAACGTAAAGAGCTGTAGTTTTGCCGAAGCTATTAGATCTATACTGGAAGATAACAGAATATCTTACTAGATACAAAGAGATTTGATTTAAGGAGGACTTGAATTTTCCAAATAACCTATCATCAGGAATTTGAAAGCTGATCACTCCAGAAGAAAACAAAACAAAACAAAACAAAACAAAACAAAAGAGATGCTGTGTGATGGGAGTTTATGATATCTTTAGATGTGGCACATACTAAAAGTAGCTCCATAATGCAGTCATTTTTATTTCAGCTATTCCTCTGCACTCTTCAATTATTAAAGTTTAATGCATAGAATTCCCGGGGGACTTTCACATTTATTAACAAAGCATTTTATATGCTAACAGAAAATCCCAAAATTAGGAGAAATCATTTACAAGCAGACAACAGCTGTTACAGCATTAAAACTTTAATTGGCACCCCCTCACAGATCGTTGGGTATTTCAGTCATCCTCTTAAGGATGCAATAATCCTTATAATATTCAGAAAAAGAACAATTCCTAAGAAAAGGATTGCACATTGGCATTGTCTGTGCAGATGCAAATACGTGTCTGTCCAAAACAGACAGTGCCCTGAGATCTTCAGCCAGTTACCTGGGATTTTAGATGAGCCATTTCTCCAGTTTTCCTTCCCTACCCACTTCTTGCCAGTGTATCTTAAAAGTTCTTCAGAACTAGGGTCAACTCTCACCACCCCTCCTATCAGACAGACCTACCTTGCTACTGATGTTAATAAAAATGATGGATATGATTTGTTAAGACACAAGGCTGTGAGAAGGTGATTCCTTGTGCGCTCTGCAAGTGAAAGAGAAAAGTAATTTCTGGGGAATATCTAAGCGCTTCGAATCAATACCAAAGCAACATAAATCAGCTCTGACAATGCATCCCTCATCCAAATTCTTCTATTGTAAAAACAAATTTCTGAAGAATTAAGTTAGTGACTGCAAGGCTGAGGACACCACTGATGAAACTATTAGTGGACTGTCTCAGTGGCACATTTGGAAAAAACCTAATAAAATGAACACAGTAATTGGTACAGTAAATTATCTCTGTATTTCAACACCCATTCATCTAAACCTTGCAATGCTGGAATGAAACTCAGAACTATTGGTGTGCTCCTCAGGGATTTTTTTCCATCTGTGAATAACTTTGTCAACAAGTTTTCTCTGTTTTCCTTCATTCCCAAGCAGCCTAAATAAAACAGTAACAGAGAATCCCAGAGAATATGATTAAAAGTGGTATTTAAAAAAATGCCTTGGGATGGGATTTCATTTCATAAGCAGCTGCTTAAGTGTTTTGTTGATCTTGGGTCTTAGAGGAAGATTTGCAATGGTGGGAAATACATAATGGTTTTGCAGCTTAGCCACACTAACACCAAAGGATATCAAATGCTTTCTTCATAGCAAAAATTAAGAAAATACTTCCTCATGTTTCTGAAGATTTGGCTTTGAATGTTATGTAGAAAACAGAAGACTAAGCTACGATTGTTTGCAGAATAGCAACCCAACCACTTCCAACTGTTTCACTTAACTTACAATTGAAGCATGAATAAAAAGCCAGTGAAGTACTATTCAATTCAGATTTCAAAAGTCTGGTATTAAAAAAAAAAAAAAAAGAGGTAGTAAAGGTGAAACAGAGGTAAAAAAATTATATATGTATTTGCAAAGATTTATTCTTGTCTTGCTTTCCCAGACAGCCCTGCTGATAACTTTGGTGGTGCTGTATCATTAGTGCACATTCTCCCCTGGTCACAGCTAGCCTCCAGCTTCTGGCCAAAGAAGATGCTTCATTTCTGTTGAAAGCATAAATGCCGAGGGCCTGAAGTACACGTGCACAAATACCTTTTGGAAGCCTCATCTAAGTAAAGAAAAAATCCTCCCTGAATGCCAGTGATCCCTTAACGAAGCGTACACGGTTGCACAAAACTCAGGACAAGTTTTGCAATACCCACCTTTTTGTGAAGAACAAAATGTCTGGATTCTGACAATTAATTATCTACAGCCATCGTAGGAGTTCAGCAATTCACGTGCACCTTGATGCGCAAGGAGATCTTTCATCCAAAGAACATAATGACAAATGACTGATATCTGGTGTTCTGCAATTGTTGAGGAGATGCTGCAGTGAAATTTGTGTTTAGTGTCACTCCCACAGCTACTCCTCGGCTGCGCTTATCGGCAGCGGAACAAACCCATCGAGAATCGCTCAGAGGGGAAAGTGGACAAAAAAGGGAAAGGTACAGCAAAACATGAGTGACAATCCTATCGACTCAGCCTCAGTCACTCCTAACGTACCGTATTTATCTGTACATGCATGCCACAGTGCTCGTACTTCGGTACGATAAGGAAACCAGGGAGAGAAGATACGTTTGCAGTTTAGACCCAGAACACATTAAATTGTAAACATTTGTGTGGTATAAAAGCATAGTGCTCCAAAACTGGTATTGAGCAGACGTGGGAATCAATACTAAGAGACCACAGATTATAACTGATGTTTTACAAGCCTTCTTCTGCCTTTCTATATGCGTCTATATACATAGCCTACTCCATCCCCAGTGTCACTGTAACAGTTCGGGTGACATAATTACACTGTCTCACACGGATGCCGTGACCTCACGACTTGAACTTCACCTACCTGAGTAACGTTTTTAACGACATATGCTCCCTGTTCGAAGCAACTCTTGGCAGGCCCTCTCGTACCTGTCTCTGCCAGGTCAAAGTAGGAGGGACTAAGAAGGGTTCAGGTTTTGGATGCGCTGGGGTAGGACTGCAGCATCGCATCACATTCACTTGACAAGAAGCCAAGGAGCTGGACAGTTGCATGCCAAAGCTTGCAGAGGTATTAATGGAAATAATGTGGATTTAACACAGAAATTCACATAGTGGAAAGACTTACTTGCTGGATCCCCAATATGAATAAATGCCAGAGAAGAAGTAATCTAAATGGTTATTAGCATAATTTGAGTGCCGAGCGCTGTTCTGCTCCAGCTACAAATGCGATTGAGACATATGCTTGCTCTGATGGAGGAAATTAGCAGAGGATTACCTCTTTCCCTAAGAAGATTAAACTGAAAAGGAAAAATAATTTGCTTTCCATTGCACTGCTATACCATCCACCATTAAAAGAAAACAGACTACATTAAAAAGGACCATCAGTTTAATGGAAAGATTATTCTGACAGTTGCCAGCTTTACAGCCTTTTTAGTCATGTAAGTCAAGCCCACATAAGAAGCAACAGCAGAAGCTGCTGCCTTAGCCCAGACAGCAGAAACATAAAGAATTTTTAATGGACTCATGAAATCAGGAGATCAGGAGTTTGTTCTAGATTCATCGTAGCACTATCCCATCATCCCATACCAACAGAAGAGACTATGCAAAACTGTTGGTCATAGGAGCTGAGGACACAGACAAGGATGATCACATTTCTTTTCACCCTAACTCTGCCCAAGCCTTCAAGGTATGTTAGAGAGTTCAGTATCTATGTATTAAGAAGAATGTCACCAGCAGGTTGAGACTTTACTCTGCCCTAATGAGGCCACATCTGCACTAACTGTGTCCAATTCTGGGCTCCCCTGTTCAAGAGAGACAAGGAACTACTGGAGAGACTCCAGAAGAGAGTACAAAGATGCTGAGGGGACTGACTGGAGCATCTCTGTGATGAGAAAAAGCTGAGAGACCTGGGGCTGTTTAGCTGGAGAAGACTGAGAGGGGATCTGATCCATGCTGATCAATAGCTAAAAGGCAGCTGTCAAGAGGATGGGGCCAAACTCTTGTCAGTGGTGCCCAGTGACACGACAAGGGGCAACAGGCACAAGCTGGAACCCAGGAGGTTCCACCTGAACCGGAGGGAAAAAATTATTTCCTGTGATGAAGCTCTGGACTGGACTGCCCAGAGAGGTTGTGGACTTCACTGGGCTGATCCCAAACCCACCTGGACAATGCGATCCTGGGCAACCTGTGCTGGGTGACCCTGCTGGAGCAGGGGGGATGGACAAGATGGGCTCCAGACGTCCCTTCCAACCTCTACCATGCTGTGATTCTGTGATTCTGTATTGTGACTGAAAGTTGAAGTATGAAGGAACAGGTATTACAGATTTGAAGACACCAGGAGTGATTGTGTTGTATTTCATCTGCCAGTCCTGGGCAAGTCTACAGGCTGCACTGTCCACATACACTGCTGATGATGCTGGAGGGGGCCACAGATGCCAAAGGTCGAAGGACGTTCAAGTGTTCAAACAAATGGGCCGTAACACCTTTCCTCATTACCTGTCAAAAGACACCCTCTCCACCCCCACATGATTGTGCAGCATTCTGTTACCAGTGCAGACAGAGAAAATGTCAGAATTTTGCAGGTATTTTGACTGCGTCACCAGCAGCATCTCTATTTTCCTCTCTGCTGCAATAGGTGTAGCTGAAGAAAGATACGCAGGATCCTTCTTGTTTCCAGATGCTTTTTATAACCACCCAGGTACTTTCTTAAATAGAAGGGGCTGGACTAGAAATACAACCACAGGACAAGAAAAGCCAAAATCACGGTCAAGCTCTGATAGCCTACATCCTATTCATCATAAGCTGTGCACGGTGTTTCCCACTGTCTCATTCAAACTCTTCAAGCAACAGGAAATAATAAGCACTTGGCACAAGAGAATACCTGGAATTTTAGTCTGGTGAATACGAATCCATTCCCCAGCTCTCTAAGGACCACAGTTTAGAGGCTACTGTGGCAGAGAATAGGTCTCACATGTACTCTCTCCTTACAGATGAGAGATTAGGATATGTCCAATTTATGATGCTCATTTATATTAATTCCTGCATTGTTGTTTCGTTGAACCGTTCAACTGTGCTTAACCTCAGTCTACAGTATAAAGCAGTCGTATCTAAATCAGTTGTATCTCTACTGCCATGCTAAGGAAAAACCTCTTCACCTCTCCTCACACAGCTCACTCATTTGTAAAGCAGATAAAAGAGAGTGCTGGGAGGCAGCTTGCACCAGAGCTGGTGTCTGATTCTAGGGGAAAAAAATGCTAGGAAAAGGAAAAAAAACCAACCCTAAACCCCTAAACCCAACGTTGGCAGAGCAGACCCAGGAGGCGTTGTGACTCAGACACACACGGCTGAGTCACTGGTCCCCTGTGTTTCCTCACTGCTCTCGTCTGACAGTCATTTACGGAAAGTATGGGGCTAGCTGGCAATTGTCAGCCACCTCCCTTTGCTAATCCTGTACCAGATAAACTGTGCTTCCAGCTGAGTGCAGACAGAGGGAATGATCTGAGAAGGCTGAACGTCTCACGTTGGTATTTCTCGATTATGCACAGGGAATTTTCCTTCCCTCTCAGACTGTTTTTTGGATGTGCAAGCCAAGATGCAACATAGCCAAGTTGTCACTTGACAGGTTCGGTGCAGAATCACAAAACGCAAACAAAAGGGAAGCCTTATACCAGCTTCAGTAATGTAGAAATCTGGTCTTGTTAGACAGGTAGCAGGCTTATGTTTGGTTTTAATTAACAAAATTTATCAAACAAATAGATCCTTTTGAGGGGAAATGGGGGAGATTCCTTTGAAAGTAGGGAAATGTCCTTTTCTGAAGGATGAGAAGAGGTACCTACATTACACCCTCCAGAGCAAGTCCTTGTTTACCCAGACAACACTTTGTCTTGTTCCAGTTTCAACCTTTGTACAATGAGAATTCGGTACTGGTCTTACTGGTTACTTGTGTTGTCTCTTAAATGTACCATTTTTTTACCTGTCCATTGCTGCTGTGCCTTGAATGCCAGCCGGTTCCAGTGGCAATGCCTGAGAGCACTGGGCAGGGCCAAGAGGGACTGCCCTCTTGCCAAGGAAGGATTCCTCATCGTAAGACAGAGCATAAGTAAAAAGGCTCCTGAGAAAAGCAGACAGTTTGCTGGAGGTGACATCTAGCAGCTAGTTCAGCCCCAGCTTTCATCCAAACACAACCAAACTGTTCCTAGAAAAACCCCATTGCTAAAAGGAAGCATCATCCCTCAGGTGCAGGCTGGGGCTCTGCAGGTACCCAGGACAGCTAACCCGCTGTGGCAGGGAGGGCACTGCCTGGATGAACAGAGGAAGCAGGGGCAGGGATCATCACAGCCCAAAGTCCCATCAAAGAAGGGGAGAACTGCAAAGCATGAAACTCACTGGCATGGGTGGCCCTTCTGGATGGAGCACAAAGGGCGTTAGGACAAGACAGCATCAGGGAGCTGCTGATCATTTTCCTAGGAAACTTAATAACTGTGGCTATCAATCTGAAATCTTTAAGGAACAGAGAAAAAAAAAATCTCTTAAAAATTGAAGCTAAGGTACACGGAACAGTATTTATTAAAAAGAAATAACATGTGGTTAGTAATCTCATTCTCCAGATTCTTCCTGCCATGAGTTTAAGCTGACCACATGCATTTGCCTTCTGATAACATCATCTCAGAACTGCACGGCACCAACTTGTCCAGTGCCAAAACAGACTCTCACATAAACAAATCTGATTTTGCTTTCGGAAGGGAATAGTGTTAGATTTACAACCTTTAACAGAGCAACAGTCACCCGTTGTTGTCACCTTTACCCAAAACAGAGCTCGGAACAGGTTGCAGCTCTTTGCTTTTCCAATCTGAGAAAAGGAAACAAAAGGCAGCAAGGATTCCTTTTTCACAACATGGGAAGCAGTTTTTACACTGTCTCCAGGGCTGCCAAGAGGGATGTCAGCCTGATGCCGTGGTGATTTTAGTCTTGATCTGTTTCCTTCCTGATAGTCTTCCTCACTCAAAACAGTTCTGTGATGGGTAGATTCAGATGTCTCTGTCCCTTCAGCTGGCCACGTTTAAGTGCTGAAGCACTGCCTTCAAGGCCACTCTGACTGGGGATACTGGAAGATTTCCAGTATAGTAGTCCATGTCATCTCTGCCAGCAGGTAAAAACCCCACCCATCACAGATCTCAGCCCCCACAGCTCACGACCCATGAACCAACTAATACTCTCAGTTCTCCACTCTCTAAGTAGAAACTATAGGGTGGAGAAACACTCAGCCTCTCCTTGCACATTCAGCAGTTCTCCTCTTTAAACCAACAGGGATCTGGCCGTTGGCTGCGGTGGGAGCAGCGCAAAGCCCTGGTCTCGCCGCGCTCGCCGCAGCGCTTCCCACGCCACCGGCTCTCTCCTTCCTTCCTCATTAACATCCTGTAATTGCAATGGCTGTTGCAGGCTGGCTTACACTGCCCAAGGCAAATCAGAAAATGCCCACCTTTCCACCAGAGGGTCATCTGCATAAACAATTAATGAAGAGTTGCTGCCCTCAGCTAATGTCCTGTCTGTCAGGTTGATGTAACCTGGGGCTAGTTAGATCTTCTGAACAACGATCAGTGGCTGCTAATGCTCCAGCAGACTATTAAACTCCTGTTGGCAGGCTAAAGCATCAGACAAACATAGTGGGCTTCTTGATTAAAATATTGAAAAGGCTGCATCCCGCTGTCAATAATGGTTTTGATCTCCTAAAAGAAGAAAAATACCTTGTGGCAGAAATGTAATTACAAGAGAAAGACTGTACTTCCCTGGTTTAGAGCAGATGGAGGAAAGGTCAGCTACCAATTAAGCTGTAGGGTAAAATATTCTCATATAAAGATAAGAGAAGAATCAAAGAAAATAAACTCCTTTGTATGAGAATAGACATGTTTTCTGTTTCACTTACACCGCAAGGAGAGGAGCAAGCAAATTTAGAAGAAAAGTAGTTGTCTGGCTAACTTCTAACAAGCTCATGAGGGCCTTTAAGGATGGAGGCAAACCCACGGCAGTTCAAAGGTGTGGGTATGGAATCACCTCTAAATCCCTGTGGTGCCTATCTCACATAGTGCAGAGAGGACAGCAAAATGCATCAGAGGCAGATGGTGCCCAGAAACAAAAGGATGGACACATTAGATGAACCAGGTTAGACTAAAATCACCAGGTTAGAGCAAAATCACCTTGTTTTGGCAGCAAAAAGTCACCTATCCTCACATACACGTGGGAAAAGTTTTCCCAAATGAGCTATGCTCTTGATTTCATTCCATATAATCTTCAAAACCTGAGATCTGCATTAAGCAAGACCTGTCCTGCACGTGGTTGCATGTCTTGTTTCCATTCAGCATCACCTCAATTTAAAATAATGAAAGCTTTTTTCCTGGCAGCAATAGTATTTTCTTGAGATTTCATTATTAAGCCTGCCACTGAACATTTAAAGTTTGATGTTGTTAGAAGATAGAGCCAGGTCAATGAGAGAGAAACTCCTTGTGATGAAGGTTAACTGGAGGAAAGAATATGATTTCAGCTGAGTAGTTCCAAAAGTACTGTTTATTTTAGTAAAAATTCATTAAAATAAACAGTAGTTAGTTAGGCTCTCATCAAAATAGCCTTTAAAAGTCATTTTTCCTGAACTACTTTTTTGAAAGATCACATTACAGAAGAGAAGGAACAATTTTTACTTCCTTTATCCTTTTTGTGCCTGTGGAGAGGTCCTGTCCTGAAGCTTTCATGCTGAAACAGGGCCCCTGCCTTAGCCACATCCAAGTCCATTTAATAAATAACTAGAAATTACCATGGCAAAAGTATCCTTGATCTTTGCTCATGAATGAACTCTTTGAAGAAAAATAATTTTTATGCACTTTGGAAAGACACTTGAGAATATGAGTTACATTTCCAAGTAATTTTAACAGATGTGCTGGGCATCTTCTACATTATAAACACGTATGTACAGCATGAGTCATGCAGAAATAATAAATAATAAATAATCTCCTCCAGTGTTTACCAGCATCCTTTTGTTGTTCATGGAAATTTATCCTTTTGAGCTTATTACAAAGATGCTATTAAAAGTAACCACGAGTTAGGTTTGTTGAAAGTTTAAGGAATTAATTAATTTATTATTGACGAGTGATAGTTCAACCTAGAAAATTAAGACTGTATGTTTACTTCAAGTGCCCATGAACGTGTCTCCAACTTACACTTATTTCCTCTACTTCTCTCCCAGTCTGTTTGTCTGATGTGTCCAAAGAATGGCTAAGACTAGAAATACACCAGTGCCAAGCACACCCAGGAGCAAACTGCTTTGTGTCATCTAAGTTCCACTACCAAAGGTTAAGTAAAGGTAATTCTCAAGGGAAAAAAAAATGATGAAAATGTGTCCACCCATTGAGGACGTTCATTTGTGTCCTACTATGGATTGCTCTGTCACCTAGATCCAAATCAGACCTTAACGTATAGCTGAGCTCTGCTTCAAAGAAAGTCTCTTTCTTTTCCCTGGTTTCAGTAGAATATGAATAGATATTAATTGTTGTCAAAACATCAGACTTGCAGAAGATCATTCTGCTGTTGCTTGCGCTGTGATTCAATAAGCTTGTAAGCTTCTGCTGATTTAATTTCACACATGCCAATCACTTTCAAAATTCTGACTCAAAGTTAAAAACCATGGTCCATCAATGCCTGCAAGCTGCTGAAGAGTCACCTTGCAGATTCTGCATGGTACACTCAGGACACAGCAGACTTCTGCTTACTCTAAATAAGTATTAATGACCACACAAAGTGTACATCCCTGAAAAGGATCTGAAAAAGTGACATCTATGAAATGATAAAAAAATGCTATTTCCATCTCCAAGAATATTTTTAGTGTAAATAAAAGAACTTATTTTCTTCTCCTTTGTGCTAGAAACCTGAAGTTTAGTTTTGGGCTCTTTCCTCCCAGATATACTCCATGTATAAAGGGCACCCAGCTTTTAAAATGCTGCTAAATACTGTAAGTTTTGATCTACTGTGCATTTCTCTCCATCCTCTCCAACCACTGCTCAGTTCCTTCACAAAATAACAGTGAATTAGATCCAACTCTTCCTATCACGTTACCTACTAAACTTTTAAAATATGTTCACTGCTCAATCTCTCAGTAAACCCACTTTCAAAGCTATCTCCCAGCTTCCATAATTTTAAATTTAACACTTTGAGGCAAAGCTACACACAGACTATAGCAAAAGCTATTCTATTCCATTCTAAATCAAGACACAGAAAATTAAGCATGTGCTACATTACGGGCACCAGTTATATTTATACTGCACAGGTGAATAATAGGTTGACTTATTCCATACACTGTATTTACACCAAACACTTTGAAACGGTCATCTCCATTGCCCAGATACCAGATCTCTAAATTCCAGAGCCATCAATGGAATCCTGAAAATACAAGACTCAGATAGCTTCAATTTTTAACTTGCAGAACCAACATAACATAAAATGTAAATCAGCTGCACCAGGGATGAAAAAGCTGCTTCCAGTGAGAAGGACGGCATCTGAAACATTCTGTGCACCAGTTTTTCCTGGCTCATATTAACAATGTTTATTTGATACGATTCTACTACTGATGATAAACCAGTGCAGTTTACAAAGCCACGTCTATCATTATTGTTTGCGTCATTTACTCTTTGATGACTTAAGTGCCTTGGTTTGTGTGTGTTTCTGAGCAGATGGAGGGTGAATTCTGATTTGGGTGATTAGAAGATGGGTCACTGAACATAATTTTTAGGTAGTTATCTACCAGTTTTTGTAAAATAGAGGCTTAATGAACTTTTTTACATATAATTATCAATAATGGTAACTATATTATTCTGCGTAGGCAAGCTGCATAACTCTCATGTGCTCAGTAAAGGGGCATGTCCAGCTCTGGTCACGCAAAGCTCTTGCTTTATTCAGAAGAGAAAGAATCTCCAACTCTACTTTGTCCAAGACAGACTATTGTGTGTTTTTCTCTCTGCACTAAACTCACCTCTGAGGGGAAAAAAAACAAACAGCAAAGTGAAAATCTACAAATAAGCCATAACTTATCAAAACAGAATTATACCTTCTTTCAGAGCTGGGAACTCTACAGAAAATGAGAAGGAATCAGCCGTTCCCAAGTAACTACGTCATCATTTAGTACTGCTTCCATTCCTCCACTGTCAATGTAGGTCAGGGTAATTTAGTCATTGTGAAGCTGCTCTACACTATTCTTTGTACCTGGATCATTCTTTACAGCACTGAGGACTATAGCACAAGGTCGCTTTTTTACTCACTTCCTTAGGTGTACTATGGATCTAACACAGCTGAGGACCTTGAAACAAAACTCCATGAAGAGGCAGGGAACTGTCAGCATCACAGAGGAAAGGCAATTCAGAGGTGAGCAGAGAGTGGGGGAGTCTCGGAATCAGGGTGGTGGTTTTGCCTGTTATAAAGATGAATTTACTTCCTGACAACCAGAAAATGCCCTTCAGTTTGGGTTATTTCTTGGGGTCTAATTAAATTATCCTGGGTGTCTTTCTCTCCGTAATGCTCATCAGGAGGCTGACAGATTTGCTTCCTGCATCTCAGGGAAAATTGCATGCATATGTCAGTGGAAAAATCAGAGTCTTCAGTCATGGTTTTGAGAAGTATCACATAAATAAATAAAATCACAGAACTGTTTTCCGTGAGATCTCTCTCTTTTCTCCCTCTCACGTATACAGGCTCCTGGCTGGGCACGAGGCCGATGCAAACGTGAAGTGACTTTAGGGATACAAAGTGCATCCTGCTTGTGCTGAGGTTTTCAGACTGTCTTGAACAGATTATTCATGATGCATGAAAGCCAAGAGAACAATATGGAGAGCAGATTGGCTATGCACCTACAGCCTGATGCCAATTTGGCTCTCTGCTTAGAGACTGACATCACCTCTTGAAAGAGCTGGAGCTACAAACCAGTTTAGACTGAAAGGAGGACACTCCACACAGCTATGGGCTGGTCAAACGGTACCATGCTCGGGCTCCATAGCACAGTGAGTTGTTATAAACACCTATGATTTGGAGGTCTGTGGCAGTTTACCTTCAAACTACTGATATTAATTTGGCATCAAGGAGGAAATGGCACCAAGTTGCATCAGGGAAGTTTTAGGCTGGATATTTGGAAAAATTTCTTCCCTGAAAGGGTTGTCAAGGCCTGGCCCAGGCTGCCCAGGGCAGTGGTGGAGTCCCCATCCCTGGAGGGGTTTCAAAGC
>WTSP01005101.1:32149-52828 GCA_025331215.1 Actenoides lindsayi
CACCACATCTCCATGGCTTTGAAACCCCTCCAGGGATGGGGACTCCACCACTGCCCTGGGCAGCCTGGGCCAGGCCCTCACAACCCTTTGGGGGAAGAAATTGTTCCTCATGTCCAACGTCCAACCTAAACCTCCTCTGTCATAACTTGAGGTCATTTCCTCTTGTCCTGTCACTTGTTCCTCAGGAGAAGAGACCAACTCCACCTGGCTCCAACCTCCTGTCAGAGAGTTGTCAGGAGTGAGAAGGTCTTCCCCGAGCCTCCTTTTCTCCAGGCTGAACAACCCCAGGTCCCTCAGCTGCTCCTCACAAGACTTGTGCTCTGGACTCCTCCCCAGCTTCTTCAAATCCACATAATTAGTAATAGGCCTGACTTTTTTATTTTAAAAAAAATGCTTTCAGCATAGGCTTGGCCAAGTAGACTTCATTAATTTTATGCCTACTGACATAACTAGCACTAAGGTTCTTCTTGTCACTTGGGGGAACCCTGCAATGAGCTTTCCAGTGCTTCTGTTGCAAGCAGTGTACCTGCACACATTAGTGCAGCCTGGCAGACAGCGGCATTGCTGGGGCGCAAACTCCAGATAATGTCTTTTCTCACAAAGGTTAAGCAAAAGGATGCAGTGATTTTTCCAATGACAACGTTGTGCTGCTCACAGGGTAGGAGTGATACTCAGATTAAGAGAGGGTCTACAGAACATGCTGCATTGGACTTAATTTATATATAGGTATCAACTACAAACCAAGCGTTTCCCAACAATGACACAATTATTTTCCATTCTGGATGTGCTGTATCTCCACCTTAACTAATTCAATGACAGTAATCCAGGCAAGTGTTCGGTTTGGATGGACTGCTGCCACATTTCTTTTTTGCAACACTGCAAATTGTTACCCACGGCCAGCAAAAAGGTGGCTATCCAGCCTCCTTCCCTGCCACACCAGAGCCAAACAGCTCGCTAGGCACCAGCTCAGAATATCAGTTATTATGGTTATTATTCTGCCAACCGTTACATATTTGTGCTTAAATAAGTGACATTTGGGCAGGACAAGGAGCAACACCACGGTGCAAGGACATAACTTCCTATCACCAAAGTCAATGAGAACTGTGGGAAGAAGTGAAACTGTTCCTAAGTGGCCTGTGAACGTACAAAAGATAGGACCCTGCATCCAGTGTCTGAATGAGGAGCTGAACTGTTTTAAGCAAAACAGTTGTGGGAGGAGTGTAGAGGAACATTTTGTCCCTTCAGAGAAAAGCCTTCACTTAGTTAAGCTCCCATTGAGTTTACACGCATCTTGTATCATCCTGCAAAAATAACTTCGTTGCTGAAGTCTCCGTCCACACCTCAGTTAGCCCAATATGGTTCTCCCTAGATAACCTACTTCTCAGAAACTTCTCTCCCAGCTCCTCCTTCTCACTTTCACCCACAGACAGGCTGCAAACCTAGAGCTGGGCAAGAACCGAAAAATGTAGCTTGAGGGAAACCATTTATTTCCCAAAATATTGTTGTATCATTTGCAACTGCAATTTGGAAATAGAAGAGCTGGCGTACAAGGGGAGGGAAAAAAAAAAAGGAGAAAAAAAGAAAAAATAATTATTATTTTAGAAAAGAGGAAATTCAATCCTACAAAATCCTCTACCTCCCAGATCTCCCAAGTGACCTCAGGCCTGGCAACAAAACGTTGAATTTTCCTCAGTACAGTAAACACTCTCTGAAAACCTAATTAATATGTGTGCATTCACTCCTTCATCGAAACCCTGACAATTCTGAAATGGGTAATTATGAAAAAGAATTAAAGCTGTGGGAAAGGAAGACCTCAATTTCACTCCAGGACCGCATTTAATTCTTCCGCCCATCTCCAGCCGCCTCGTTCTCCCCGGCACCCTCCTCTTGCGCGGTGAGGAGAACAGGGCACTGGCAGCTGCACCAGCACCAGCGCTTTCGCTCTTATTAGGTGTACTGCCGAGCTAAAGAGCGGTCGTGACCCCTCCGTGCTCACGCCCCCAGCTCACCTTGGCCTAGTTTAGCTCGCCAACAGGGAGCGCGGCGGTAGCCCCAGCGAGGTGCTGGATTTCACGCCGGCGCCGTGCTCTCCACCGCAGCTCGCGCAAGCGCGCGCCCTTCCGAAGCCGTGTGCCGCGTCACCTCCTTAGGTGGCCGTGAAGAGAGCGGCCCGAGGAGGCGCGGGGCGGCGTGGAGCGCAGGTAGGAAAGGAAGCGGTGTCCTGGCAGCGCGCGCACGGCCGGTCCCAGAGAGGGAGACCCAGGGCCCGCACCGCTGTGCAACTGGCCAGCGCAGCGCTGCTGCGTGCTGCCGATCGCTTTTATCTTGGACGGGCTATAAATCTGTCTGCCTCAGGACTAATTCTCACTTCCCAGCCCACGCTTCCCAGGAGACCGAGATACACTACGAACCAACTTCCAAGACACGGTTTTCACCCACCTCTGTGTAATTCCACATCCTGCTCCCACGAAGATAGAAACCTAACCATGCACCGGGGGCTGGTACTTTACAAGCCCCGGGGCAGACCCTCTGCCCTCTGTTCCGGCAGGAAGGGGGTGGTCACAGCTTCCCGATGGGAATCAAACTGTAGCTGTCACATCTGCAGTTACTCGGAAAATAAATTCATATTTGGTTGCGTTGGAAAATCCTCAAAGAGGGAGAAGTTTATTCATGAGCAGTAGAAGGGAGGGTGGGAAGCAATATCAATAAGATCACAGCTATTTGCACGTCCTACAGCTGCGGAAAATCCTTAGGTCCAGAGATTTTAAGAGTAGACGGGACTACTGAGAGCAACTTGTCTGACCTCCTGCATCATATTGATTTTCACTCAGTAATTCCTGTAATCAAGCCCAACGCTTCACAGCTAAACTACAAAACCCCCATTATTAAAGGTCTGTAACTCTGCTGAAACATTTCTAAAGCACACAGAGCGCTGCATTTCTTGGTAATTCATCCCACTGATTAATCACCTTTGCTGTCAGGTTTTTGTGCTTTGCTTTCAACTACATGTTTTGGTGCTCTCTTTGTGTATAGGAAGAGACTGAAACTGGAGTTGCATTTTTTAACGTGGCATTGGATCACAGGGGCAATTTCACAGACACTGTATAACAACGGGAACATCAACTCCACAGTCCCGCTCACGACTCCAATTCTCAGCAGTCAAAGGGCTGTGCTGACATTTTCTAGGCAGCCTCGGAACGTCTGGGGCTGGAGGCTGTGCTGCTAGCACAGACACAACCCGAGCGGCACTGTCGCAAAGCCAGCCTTCCTTAAACCCCATCTCTCTGCCTGTGGCGTTCCACTGCGCGTCCCTCTGCTCGTAACCAGGGGCACACGTTTCACAGACTGGGCTCCGTACACATGGGCTGCATGTGTTTGCTTCTACCTCCGTGGTCTTTCAGCTGGCTGCGTTAAAAACCACGGCATGTGATGGGAACCACATGGCTCGAGTACTCTCCATTCTTCTGAATGTCAGACAGCTAAAGCCTTCAAACCCTGCAGAACTGGCTCGTTACAAGCCGAGAGGTCACAGCAGATCTGCCAGTTCTGGTGGGGTTTGGTGGGGTTTTATTTAGGAAATCGGAGCAATCTTGAATTCAAACTTCGATCAGCTCCTACTATACTTCTGCTGGTTGTGGAAACTCCACAGTCCTGGTGATTCTTGACCACAGATCTCTGACAGCCATTGCGAGACATCAGAAGAGGTGTTTTGCCACATGCAGAGTCACTCTGGCAACTCAAAAAAATCAGCACACTCAAAAAAATCAGGGGGTCCTCAATGTTTCACCTTTGTACTGATGTTCCTACGAATCTTACTGCCATTGATGCTCACAAGTAAAAGCTGATAGGGAAAGCAAGTGCACTTCAGAAGGCTGCCCCTTCTGCCATCGGTGAATTTGGATTAATTGTGCAAAAATGCATCCTTGGAGTATGTAAGAGGTCAAACTGCCCAGAGGCCCTTGGGAAACGCTCCCTCACCTTTCCCTGTTCAAGACGAGCTTCCCTCACATCACCCTAGGATCAATAAAAAACCCCATTTCCTACAATCCTCTCCCTAAGGAATTAGAGAACACCTGATTTTTTTCTTTGTGCAGCCTGTATACTCCAAAGAGTTTGTGGGCACCTGTCAGTCAAGTGGGTATTATTCCCTGGCTATCCATTCTTTTGCTGATCTCATTAATCAGTTTGATTAACAAGAGGGTGCATTTTGGTTATGTTTATTATGGAGACCTGTAATTGCTATTAGAATTCTGAAGACAAATTCATCTTTTTCCCTAGTGTCACTGAGACATTTAAACAATAGCAGTGATTCATTTAAACTGAAAAATAAGTTGTAGTGCCTTCTATGTCCAAATGCCCTTTCCTCCCACTTAAAGTCATTAATTATCTCGGTGACTTAGAAATTCCTTGCTCAGCCTGGAATATTATGACCAACCCACTGGTCTTCAGAGAAGCTGCCCATTTCTCCAGTCGGTCCCTTGCGTCAGGTCGCAACATGCCCTGTGGCCAAGGAAGAACTCCTTTCATTCTGCAGCAGTTGGCACGTCCCACAGGCAAACACATTTTCAAATTCTGCTGTATGCAACTCTTTACAAATCAGTCTTTCCTACTACTCACTTCCCAGGTACCAGGACCAGTTAGCTGCAAGTTTATGTCCCACTCACACAGACAGAGACGCCTCTAGAGGGATGAAATTTCATCCAGGGAGAGAAGAAAGTATCAAGTTGTTCCATCATCTCCTTTTGATTTCTGACACTACCTATCACCTTGATGACATCTGCATATTGTCAAATGCATCCACCTCTCAAAAGTAAAACTAGTAACAAAAAAACCCCAAAACAAAACAAAATTATAAAGCCAAGTGAACTACAAGAAAGGAAACCCTTTAGGAAGAGAGTGTTCAAGCAGTGATGGTGGTGGTGTTCTCTGATACGAATTTCAAAAGCGATACCCTTCATTCTAACACACTGGGAGGAAAGGAAAGTAGCTTGCATAGGGCAGATTAAACTGATTAGTCAAGGATAAGGAGATCACACCACCAGTAAGAAAAGACAGGTGAAAAAATAATTTCTGTTCAAATGGAGGTCATATCATGCTTTCTGTTACCTTAGATAAAGGAAAGACATTTATACATCCTGGAATGTTTATGGAGACTGGTACAAAACTTCTCTCCATACTGGAAGAACTAGAGTGATCTGGTGTGGAAAATTACATCACGTGTTTATATTACTGATACTATCCCACCTCTGCGGCCAGAGTTAAAGGACGGAAGAAGTTATATCCTCTGGAAACTAATGACAAAAAAAAATAAAATAAAATAAACAGGCAAAGATAAAACAGCTCAGCTGAACAGCTTCAAAGGGTTTATCTTCAAAGAACTTGTCTGGGCCACCAGTTTGGAAAAAGCTGTCTACCTGGATATGAAAATGGTTTTCTGTTCTTAAGCACAGGATGAGAAGTTATTTAACTGCTATAAAGCCTCGAGCCAGAGAAGAGAGTAAATGACCAACAAGAATGTGAATGACAGCAGTGAGTCATGCTGCAGGAGACGAGGAAAAGAGAGAAGGAGGAGGTCTGGCAATGAAGACAACTTAATTCATCCCAGAGATGGAGGTGAGCAGGCTATGTAATGCACCAAACCCTCCAAGAAAAGAAGAAATGTACAGAAAGGCTTTTATGATGATAGCTCCTCGACGTATATATGCTTCCTAACTCTAGATAAATGAAAATACACTATGCTATTTAAAAGAAGCCTGTTTGTAGCTATTCTCTCTACTTGCTAATGCCACCTGGCCCAGTGAGTGAGGATTTTCAGACTCAAAATGCATCTCTAACTGTTGTAGGCAGACAGCTTGGGGAACAGAGAACTCCACCATCTGCCTCACCCTTCAGCAACCCAGCCTCGTGAACTTGAACCAGGGGCCTCGCCAAGGGAAAGCAATTGAGGACTGTCCCCAAAGTGCATGCTCAGGAACAGTTAAAAGGGCTGCAACATGGGAGGTTTGCTTTGTAAACGCAACACCGAGATGGTGCATGTCAAGGAAGAAAGTATGTCACACATTCTCTCTCAGCATCCAGAGAGAGCTCTTTCCTGCCGACATCACAAGATTAAATCAATGACAAATGTGAGAAAAGCTGGATGAGGTGTGAGGCCATATCCAAATGCCTGAAACGCGCTTGGAAAGTCCTCTCTCTTGTCATTCACACATGCCTGAGAGGTCACTGTTTTGTAGGTGTCTACAACACATCTCTTGTAGGCATCTTCTCAAGGAATCAGATGGCCGACACAAGCAATGCAAGCTGTCAGCCATGCGCTTGACTATTTTTTTATTTTCTTTACTTTTTTTGGTGCAAGTCTAGTGAAAGTCATACCCCAAACCTCTACCCACAAACCTTACTCATTTTTCCTTAGATGGCATCATTGGTCTTACTGCCAGCCTGTGTCATGATGACGTGCTAAAGAAGCTGCACAAAGCTTCTGGAATGGATGTAGGATGGATATTAGGAAAAAATTCTTCCCTGAAAGGGTTGTCAAGGCCTGGCCCAGGCTGCCCAGGGCAGTAGTGGAGTCCCCATCCCTGGAGGGGTTTCAAAGCCATGGAGATGTGGTGCTGAGGGACATGGTTCAGTGGGGACCTGGCAGTGCTGGGTTAACGGTTGGACTTGATGATCTGAAAGGTCTCTTCCACCCGAAACAATTCTATGATTCTATGTATCAGGGAAACTGCCTGTAGGGAAACTGGTTCCTCTTTCAGAGATGAAGACCACCATCAAAGCAGGACCACAAACCATTAGAGAATGCCTGCACTTTATAAAAGGAAAAGGCTGTATAAAGTGCAGTGGGTATGAACCTTTTGGCTCCTTAAAGTGCATCAGTGGATTCAATTCTGACTACTAATATTTGTAAGACAACAATATAAAAACTTTTCTTACAGAGAAGAATGATGAAAATGAACAAATTCCTTGGAGCTCCAGTCATTCATCACCCACCACAACACGTGGCATTAGCACGCTTTCACACCTGGTCTGTGATGCTGCTCCAGATGTTCTTCAGGGCAACTTTTAATGCTATGGAAATATGTCACAAAACCATGCAGCTTCAAACCTTTATAACTGCCTTCCAACTGTCACACTAGCAATTAAATGAGACTGAAGAGAAAGAAAAGCTCTCAGTGCTTGCAGTGCCCACAGACCACACACTCCCATGAGGGGAAGAACAAGCTTATCAACAGGCTGTCCAGAGAGATGGTAGAAGCTCCATCCCTGGAACCATTCCAGGTGAGGTTGGCTGGGGCTCTGAGCAAGCTGCTCTAGGTGTAGATGTCCCTGCTCACTGCAGGGGGGTTGGACTAGATGACCTTTAAAGGGCCCTGCCAACCCAAACCAGTCTATGGTCTTTCCCTGGTTTTAGTAACTAGCTACCAGCACCGGTCAGGACACCCCGAGTAGAAGATGGCGACAAGGATGTTTTGTGGTTTAGCTGGGCAGTCACTAAGCTGGAGGATGCTGTTCACATCTTTCAGCACCCTCACAAAAGCAGGTGTTGTTTACTCTGGCGATGGCACCTCCGCATGCTGAGCAAGCTTACCCGAACACATTGTACACACATCCCCTGACACGGAAAAAAAACCCAAACCAAAACAAAAACATTACACCGAAGGGGAAGTGGTAAAAAGAACGTGTCAGAGATGACTTCAGCAGGGATGCAGGGGTACGGCTAACGGACAAAAGCCACCCGTGAGCTAAGCTGAGGGTTTGGGCCCGCAGCCAGGAAAAGCCTTGCTGGATGGATCTTTCTTCAATAATGAACTCCCACCAGAGCCTTCACTTTATGAGCCTGACACATCCAAATTACATTCGGCAACATTTAAATGTTGAAATAATAGGATAAATTCAAACCAATTAGAGAGCATATGGAATATTGTCTTCCTAATGGTATGCATAAGCATCTCCTGTCAGTTTTATCAGATTAAAGATCCCGAGTGCTGGCAGTGATCAGATCCACAGTGATAAATGGGCGCAGGGCTACAAGCAGAGTTGCATGTGATCTTTGAGGTGGGTCTAACACGGGGGAAGGAATCTGCATTGCAGTTGGAGGCTTCTCCCTTTGTTTCCAGGAAGCAGGGAAGTCAGACTGAATTCTTAGCCCAATCAAGGACCACTGTTGTGTCAGGTCGATGCCTTGGAAGAAGCACGTTTTTATGTTGTCATTTTGGGCATGGCTGTCCCAAGATGAATGCTCCAAAGAACACCCCAATTAACCTTCAAGTGACAATGAAAGGCTTTCCTTCCATTCTTCCTGCACAAAATAAGAGTCAAAAAAATTTCAGCTTTAAGTAGAAACGGAAATATTAAAACAGAAGGAAAAAAAGGTATGCAAAAAAACTCCTGAAAGTAACATAAAGCAGAAACAAAGCCCCAGCAAAATTATCAAAACATCAGCCTGAGTCAGACACCCAGAATGAAAAATTTTTGCCCAAATTGATGAAGTCTGGCAAAATTACAAGCAACTAGAAAAAGGGATGCGTCACCACCTTTGTATTTAATAATGACAGATTTCAAATAAACCACTGCAGGTGCACAAGTCCTTTGTACACTTTGGTCTGTTCTCTGGGGATTCCTTACTATTATTTTGTGCATGTTAAATACATCCAAGACATCTAAGACCCTTGAATGTATAGTGTGAGATTCTGTTTGGAGTTTCAGGCCCAAGAGCTGCACCAAAGCTAAATTAGGGTAGGTCAGCTCAGAGATGCTCAGCTGAGGATCTGGTACGTGCACCTGATTTAAGCAGCTTTAAGATACACTGTGCCAGCTGAAACACTTCCAAATGTTTTTTGAGTCCCTCGTCTTACCTGCCTGCAAAGATACTCTGCAGTGTACTGAGATGCTGCCCTAGGGATGGTGCCAATATCATCTCAGCCTCAAAGCCCATCTGGTGAGAAGGTTCACCCCAGAGGAAAGGCCCTTGTTCTCTGGAAATACTTAGCTGCTGGAATACCCCCTTGAGCACCAGTAAAACATTCTGGCCAATATTGGTCTTGGCCTGGGGAAGCTTCACACACAGTCCCCAGCAGCACGGACTGGAAGGTGGCCCAAGTTGGGCACGTAGGCCTATCAACAAACCATGCATCCTTTCCTCTAACAGTGACATCAGCAAAACAGCTTGAAATAGTTAGAGTCCTGGCACAGATATGACACAAGACTATTTAACTATTTATTAAGGCAGCCAGTAAGAAGAATGCAATTCTCTGATAATCCTTAGTTTCCCTATTTCACAATAAACTTTCCACCCATGTTCCTTCGTTTCCATCTCTCTCTACTTCCCATCACTTTCACAAAGTACTTCTCCAGAAGGCAATTCAGCTCCAGAGATTTAAGCTGGAATGGAACAGGCTGGAAACTCTTGGAATTTAAGTTTTTTCGCTAGTCACACAATACTTGGCATTTTCTTTTTGTTCCTGAAGGCATCTGATTAAATGATCCATTCAGTTTTCATTTAAACAGATTAACCTAACCAATTTTTATTAATCTCATGATTGGCAGGAGTCTGGCTTTGCAACATCCCTCACCACCATTGTTCTCGGCTGTTACCTGAGGTCAAAACGAAAATTTCAGAGCGCTTAATGCAATTTATTTTTCCTGCTGCCTATAAGTTTGGAAAGCATCATCACATCTGTTTCATGTTCTGAGAAGCAACAATACAGCGTGATTAAATACTGGCCCGTTTCAATCCCCGACTGACACAAAATCCATCTCCCGTTTATGTATTTCATCTGGCTTCCTCACTTAGCCAAGGAGTAAGTGTACAACCAGCCACGTAACTTGCCCTCAGATTAGTCTGCCAATATCTCTCCCACGCACGCGAGGCGTGCTCGCTCCAGGAGCGATCTTCTGCCACATCCAAAGCCTGGCTCCCACTTAGGGCAAGAGGCTCTAAGCACAAGGCTGAGACACAACACCACCTCGGCAGGAGGCAAAGCAGCTGGATTCCCAGAAAGCTGCTGAACCGATGCCACCAAGCTCTGCCTTGAAATACTTTTCCTCCTACTGTTGGGAGGTGGTGATTAAACTCACCGATGACTAGTCACGAGACAATGTAATGCAGACAATGAAGTAGTTTCTGTTCCGAGCTTCAATTTCAATACCCAACGAAGTAGTTTGGTATTGGCTGAAGGACCAAGTGACTCAACAAATAAATAAAGCTTATTTCTCTTGATCCAACTGTAGTAGGACTCTCATAAAAGGCATTAGAGGTTTCAGAGTAACCCATCCCTCCCTTCCTCAGGCCTTTGTGTGGATTCAAAATTCTGCCTCTTGCATTTTTTTAATGCTTTTGTTGGAGGAATAGGACAGGGAGTTCCAACCTCAAAATACAGCTATCAGATGAAGATGAGTTAAAAAGAAAACATCTTCTGCAGCAAAATGAGGAGTGGGGACAGATTAAAACCACGCAGATTCACTTAAAAGAGCGAAATTAATAATTATCACACTATTTCCTTTAATCTCTCTATGTTGAAAAGCAAACAGAGCGTGTTATTTTCACACATCAGAATTTGTTTTTACTGCAGCCACCAACAACAGTTGTTGATGGAAAAGGGGGCAAAATAAGGTGACTTTAAAAGCATTCCTTCTTAAAGAACTATGTAAAAGTTACCAGGGCATAAAACTGGAATAATGGCCTAACATAAACTCTACCTTCAGACTTTTGGTAGTAAAAGATGATGAGAGTAACATATCTGCATCCTAAAGCAGCAGAGACCAGTCCCTTTGTTGTCACTCAGAAAACAAAAGAAAACAAACCCCATAACCTAGCTGTGCTCATACTCTGCCATGGGAAAGTGAAATTTCAGAATAGGAGGATGACTATAACAAAAGAGGCAACAAAATCACTGACTTCTTTACACCTTTTGCCCAAAGATGAAAACAATGACTTCAACTTTTATCTCTTCTTCTACTCATTCAAATTTCATAGCCACCGAGTCACACCCTGTGGAGCCTCACCAGACTCTGCTGCTGTTTGCACCAGTAAAAGAAACATGACCACAGCAATATGGCTCAAGTACGCATCTCCTCAGACGCTCTGTTCTCCTCTGAGAAACATCAGCCTAGCACAAAGCAAACCAGAAGGAACTGGGGACAGTGGGGGCTGAGCACGGCTGGCCCAGAGCACTGGGCTGAGAGACAGTCCTGAGGAGGCTGAGCATCAGATCTGTCGTTGTGGCTGAATTGTTGCCCCCACCTTAAAGCACTCTCTCTTTGCACTGCATGTGCCAACCCCCCCTGGATTCTCGCAGGAGGTGGGACCTCCTGGATGCACGTTACTTGTTTTACTCTCTCAGAACCCCACTGTTAGAAGTGGAGCAGCCAAAGGGAGCACAGATCTAGCGAGCTGCAGAATTGTCATCGGAAAACGAAGCAGCCCAAAGGCCCCCCCCCAGACTCAGCCTTCTGACCCCAGAAGACTGTAGCTGTGTGTTGACTTTTGCACGACTCTGCTTTCCAAGCAGGGGCACAAGGTGACTCTCCGGTGCGAGAGGGGACAGCAGGGTGACTGCGGTGCCGTGCAGCCTGTTTGAAGTCTGCTTCTCTGTGTCCCTGTGCCCTACCACACGGAGCAGGGACTGTGCAGCGAGAGCCTGCACACAGGGGCACAGCTCTTCAACAGAATTCGGGATGATGACCACACACGACATTCAGCATGTGGGTGGGAGATCTGAAGCATACATCTCGGAGAAAAGAGGCAGGAGTTCTTTGAGAAAGCTGCAGCCTAGTGAATAAAGGAGATTTCATCACCCAGATGCTCCCTGTTTGACTCTCCTCACTTCTAGCTGACTGCTACACAGTGCCCCAAGGCTCTCCTTATCCTCCCCAACCCTGCACCAGCACCTGAGATCTGCTCTTCCCAGGGAAAGAGGGCTGTGGAGACGTGACCCTTCCTGGCACAGCAAGGAGCCATCCCACTGGGCAGGTTGCCTGCTCCACCTCTGCGTGAGAGGAGACGGGGACGGAATTCACACCGTTGCGCAGGGCTCTGTCACGCTATGCTGCTACACTGCAACATGCAATCAGCAGACAGCTTGTTCAATTCCTTCTTGATTAAATTCAGCTTCATTAAACCTAAGTAATGACTCTGTTTTGTTTTAACAGCAACCATATTTCCATTCTAAGTGTCTTTCTGAGTATCTTCTTCCCCTTTTAGACCTTTCTGTGACCTCCGAGCATATTCATATCCCATCCCCTTTTTCATTCCTCTCCCCGTTCTTTTGCTTTCCATGCAGGCAGCTTCCTCCCTCTGAACTTTGTTGAAGCATCCCTCTGGTTCCCGCCTTTCAGTATCTCCAGGGGTCTGATTGTGCATGCAGCCCTTGAAGCTGAATCAAACGGGCACCTTTGTCCTGAGCTGATGGAAAGTTAGCTGCTTTGATTCCCGTTGCTATTGCGTGAGGCGGATAAAAGCGGTGACGCTCAGACAAATCAGACATTTTCCTCGCGATTGTTTAAGTCTGCTCGGGTTTTACCCAAACACGATCTTTCTGCACAGCCTACCTACATCACCTAATTATCATTCCTTCAGTACATTGATTCGCATTTAACATACAATGCACACACAAACAGGCTACAGCGCAAAAGAGGGGGAAGGGGAGGCTGAAATACAATCCTATGGGTCCCTACGGCAGGCAGAGGAAGCGGTGTGAAGGCAGCTCCAGCTCTCAGGGGTTCAGCAGGCACGGAGCACAGAGGGGCACTGGCAGCGGCACCCACTCAATCGCCGTTCCGAGATTCCCGCACCCTCCCCATGCACCTCGCTCCTCTAGCCTGGGCGAGCCTTCACAGATACCCCGGGTGAGAAATGGCTCCTTTTTAAACAGCTGGGGGCTTTAGGAAGGAAATTTTCAGTGAACAGGTTGCTGCCAAAGCAGGAGAGAATACTGACTTCAGCGAAAGCACAGGCACGGCAGAGGCTGGTGTGCCAGGTACGCAGGGGAGCTCTGCCTTCCTTTGCACTTACCCGTGCTTCTTTCCTTTCCACTTCTCTCTGAGAGCATCCTTGAATTCTCCTTCTATGTATGTTTATACCACAGGGACCAGGCAAGCTTACTTTAAAGCTATCTTAAAGGCTTTTTTTTTTTTTTTTAAGATACTTTGAGCCAATACAGGTCTTCTTAGGGTTTGGATCGCATATATAATCTGAAGGGAATTAACACCGTGCTGATTGCCAGGCTAAACTGGATCAAAAAAATGTTAAGAGCATAACATACTCTATCTAATGTTTAATAATAGCTGTAGTTTTACAGCTATCACGCTGCTGTTGGTTTAGACTTTTTATTCATCTCAGTACCAGTATAATCAGTCCACGTTACAATTGCTCCTACATTACCTCGGATGACTTCTGGAAAAGCAGGAGCTTTTGTAACCACACGTCAGGCTCCAAAGCAAGGAACTGAGAAGACTGGAAAAAAATGTTGACCAAAGCCGAGGGGGCTGCTCCTCTACACCGAAGCAACTGTGTGACTGGCATTGGGGGGTTTCATTTCTAGGTGAAAGAAAAAAAATAAAATTGCTTTGCTTGGTGAGCAGTTATTAAAGAATGAAATAATCTGCACAGACACCAGAGGGAAGATTTGTTTCCACAAAGCTGGATCAGTTCCTGAGTTGTCCTAGAGCACAGCTCTGCCAGCCTCTCTTAGCAGAGATGGGAAGAGCAAACTGGGGGGGGGGAGGGGGGCTTTATACCAACCGATGTATCAGCCAGTGAGCGTGTGGGTGGGAACTTCTTAAACTCAGATTGCTCTTGATGGAAAAATGCCTTGCAATTATCCCATAGGTGGGTATGACTGATAGAGCCGAGGGGCTCGGAAGTGCACGTCAAAATGAGAGGGATTCGAAACATTTCTCTTTTTTAAATCACGGCTGATCAGATAGTTTTAATCATCAGGTTTCAGCTTGACACGGTAGCGGGCGAGAACAGACCTCAAATCTGAAGAGCAAGTATTTACCATGGAAAAGTCAATTCCTCTGTCACTGGCTCTGGCAATAGTATCGCTATAATTATGAGTTTAATATCGAAAATTCGTTGATTTCATATTTGCATGCATGTATGCTAACTAAAATTAATTAATTTTAATTGCATACACCAATTACAACATCAGGCTCATTTTCCAACATATTATTCCTCGCTGATTACATATCCTCTAAGATTGCTTTAATTTTTCATTTTGTGCTTTAAAGTCAAAGAATAATGTGTATTTCTAATTAAGCTCGCTTACATATCTCACCGCTGATTAAATCACTATTTAATATTTTATAACACAAGCCACCTTTAATTTCCCCCACCGAGAGCAAAAGCCTTGCAAACTCTTTTCTCCCTCCCTTCGGCTTCAGCGACCTTGCCGTGGCCGTGTCGCTACAGGCAGATTTCTTCCCCCTTGCAGCAGAATGCCAATGAACCACCCTGGTGACAGATACTCATTCTTGGGGGGGAGGGAGGGGGGGGGGACAGGGCAAGCACCTTCCTGACCACAGGACCAGCAACCTGCCACCATCCCTAGGAGACCAGAAAGAGACGTGCAGGAGAGGTTTTTAGCAGTGCCTTAGGGGATTGCAGGTCTTGCTGAGAGTCTCTGGGCTGTTTTTAAAATACCCCTGTCTCCCACCCCTTAAAAATGAAGGAGTCACAGAACCACCAAATGGTAGGGGTTGGAAGGGACCTCTGGAGCCCATCTAGTCCAAACCCCCTCCTAAAGCAGGGTCACCCAGAGCAGGTTGCCAGTCACGTATATGAACTTTTCTTCTCAAAACTGCATGATAATTCAGGCTACATTTGCAATGTAGGTGAATCCTGTTGCTGTGTCAAATAGGTCAGTGCAATCCTTCCAAGGGAAAAATCACACGCCATCTAAACTGAGAATGATGAGCCAGAGAGTTCCTCAGACAACACAGAGTGGAAACACCAAAAAAAAAAAGGGGAGGGGAAGGGAGCTGGTGTTTGAAGCTCTGCTATAGGAATGAGCTCAGGACCCCGCTGTAGGTCCCCCTGTAAGTTTATTCCTTTTGTCACCATCGAAATATATTGAAATTAGAGAGAGATGCCTAAATTCAGGCATGAGTTGGTCTGTCACACTTGATCAGCTGTGAAATGGAGCTCATATTCCTTTACTTTCTTCTGAGTAATATGGTAAGGATATATATAAAATATACGTGTCATCTCAGATCCCGTAGTAGAGAAAACAACATTGCATTGAAAATAGAGGAGAATAATAGAAGCGATTGATCAGATTTTCCTTGGATTCATTTCCTTCTAGACATTAAGTCAGGAGCTAGATAAGAATTATATGCTTATCTTTACATTTCTGAGTGAATGGGATCCGTATATTTTGGCATTATAGCTCATTTGAATATATGGTTAAATTGTGATCCTTTTTTGGTTTGCTTTATCATTGATTCCATTAACCTGCATGTTGTGCAGGTCAGTGTGCTACTGCAGAAGACAATATTAGGTAGCATTGGCTTAATGTCTGGAAACAGCTGCTCAAGAGGACAATTTCTCTTCAGTATCTTAGACAACTGTCTTCTACAAATGCCTACTGAGACCTTTTCTCCAATGGCTTCTCTAGAAGCCATGTCTTGACAAAATACCTAAGGCTTAAATGCTAAAGTTAGGTAATATGAATCCCACGGCCCTGGGAAAAAATGATCAGATTTTCCAGAGTGTAACCTTGAGGAGACAAGAGCAGCATATTCCCTAGAAAAGACAGCATCCAAGCAGAATACAGAGACATCTGAAGGTGCTGATGTTTCCAGTGGCAATGCCCGCAGCTGGATTTTTTTTAATCTGAAGAATGAAACTCTTCCCAATGAATCAAAAACAGACCCTCAAAAATGGTCCATGCTGTTTTCTAGCAGGAGATGGGAAACAGTTGGAGGGAGGCAGAAGATGGCTTCTGCTGTTTCTATTTCTGTTTCCTGCCTAGAATCAATAGCAGAGCTGGGACCAGCCCAGCTGATCCTGTGATCGTACCCCACATGTACAGGAGGCTCACAGCAATAAAAGGATTGTTAATAACCAATATTGATTTACCTTTCCCTAATGCATGGACAAAAATGCCATCAATAAGCTGGTCAACAGCCTGAAGCAACCAGCCTTACAATAAGCCTACTAAGCCAAGAATAACACAGCGTTCATTTATTTATTCCAACGTCAAAGCAGTTGCACACAAACTCCCAAGAGATGAACAGGTTTAAAGCAACAGGGGTACTGTTTACACGGCAGCTTCGTTTGTGGGGGTCGCACCCGTGCTGTGCCTCTCGACATTGCTGAGCTGGCCTCACCTAACCCTCCAGCTCCACTCTTCTGCTACCCTTTCGGTCCCAAGAACTAGCATTTCAGTTTTACTTTTTTCTTTCTTTTGCTGGGCTATCAGAAGTACTCTATCACGGCAATTAAGAAAGGTTTTTCAGTTTTGCTGCATTGCAGGTGATAGGAATGTGGAAAAGTTTTTCAAGATAGAAAGAACTCACCTAAGAGCCTTTCCCACTGTGCTTATTTCTGTCAGTAAAATATGTGATCATCCAGGGGAGCAGAACAGAGCTACCCATAAAACCATGTAGACACCTCATAGGTGAAAACCACTAACAGAGACTAGGTAAGGCTTTGCAATTTAATGGTACATAAAGGCAAGACAAGCAGAATACATGAAAATCCTGTAACATCTCATTGATAAAACTACATTCAAATTAATAAAATTATGGCAGAAGTATAATCCTATGAACTTTCCAACGTAACACCTATTTGCTTCATTTATTACAAAGTCCAAAGGCACTACTCTTGGAGGTTGAAGGGCTTTGAGGAAGAGGTGAAATGCTGCTTTTTTACACTTTAATCCCATTACAGGTTTTGCTGTCTGTCTATATATTTATGCAACATCATTACCACATTTTCCACGCATGTGAGCATCACAAGAATGTGTTTATCATTAGCTCTCTGTTTGGGTTTTTTTTCCCTGTCACAAACTGATTCTGGGTTCAAGCCAGGGAACTTGAACAGAGAACAAGTCTCCAAATATCAACCCATTCTAAGTTACAGAATTTTAGGTCCTCTCCATAGGACAATTTGAGGACTTTGATGCAACTCAGATCCAGGGAAAGAAAAGCTTCTATTTTGAACTCCTCATGTCTGTCTCTAATAAGGAGCTGTTTTTTAGAGCTAGCTTTTTTTCTCCACAGAGCTTCAGACATCACTGAAGGTGACAGAGCAATGTCCATTTCATGGAATATGCATGGCCATATAAATAATAAATAAAAGTACTCAGCAGCATGGCACATGTGAGTCATACACACAAAGCAGCCTCACTACCAAGCTAAAAATAATGTTCGGGCAAAATTCTGAACAGAAATTTGCACAACAGGATTGCTTTACCCTTGCCCAGGTACACAGAACCAAAAGAAAAAACTTAAAATCACCTGAATATCCTTTTATATTACCCTGAGATACCCTTCCCACTGCTCAAGGATCCGAAGAATTCTTCTAAGAAAAGCAGCCCAGTAAAAATGGCAACATGGAGTTCAGAAGTTGATGTCTTGGAAATTCCAGATCAAATCTTTTTGGTTTAGAGATGGACTATTTGCTTCCCATTTCCTCTCCCAGTACCCATGCTATAAAACCCACCGTGCACCTGAAGCCAGCCCTCTCTTCTACGTGACCATCAGGAACTCACATTTGTGCAGAAGTACTTAGGTCCGTTATCATACCTTAGTAGCTCCGCTGCCGTTAATGTATATATTGAACTAGCACACCACCACTCATTTGGATACAGTCTCTTGAGGCTATCTGGTGTCTCTTTTTAATTA
This sequence comes from Actenoides lindsayi, assembly GCA_025331215.1. Lineage (NCBI taxonomy): Eukaryota > Metazoa > Chordata > Aves > Coraciiformes > Alcedinidae > Actenoides > Actenoides lindsayi. The sequence goes on from WTSP01005101.1 coordinate 50,000, forward strand.
AAACTCAATAAACACTTCTAATGATAAAGACACACAGGAAGGGAGAAGAATCAAGATCTGTTCATGGAACCGTGCCACTTGTGGAGCACGACTAAGGGTAAAACAAGCAGTAGAGACATATTTTTGCCACTGAAGCCAGCAGATAAACCTCTGAAGACAGAGGTGAAGCAGATCTGCTAAGTGAAAAGGTGACACTTTCATATTGTCACTTTTCAGAGTGGAACCAAACTTTCAAAGCGTATGTCTTGAGTGGTTTTGAAGAAATATTCAGCAGTGGTTAACATATTAATTTCACACTAGAAGTGTCTAGCAGGCACTGCAGGATAGACAGGATTACTTAGGTCATCTTACTTGAAAACACTCTATGCCCAAAAAAAGAGAAATCTTTACATTTATATTCCTGCAAATATATAAAGCCAATCCCTTCTTCAGCAGTTCTGTACGTTTTTGTCACAGCTACCAAAGAGGTCAAACAAAAATGGCATGTGTAAAGCTAAGTGTTCCCATAGAAACCCACAGAAATACCAACTAATTGTGAAAGACCCTCAGAACAGCCTGAAGAGTTGAGGATGAAAAGACATAAAGTTGTCTGTTCTTCACTGTCTAGCCTTAAAGCTTCTATCAGGGGGACATTACGAAGCACAGCATTTCCTTCCTTCCCGTTATGACAGAGCTACGTTAAAATAAAAATAATAAATCAGAAACGTGTTTTCATTTCAACCAGATGATGATTTCAAGCAGTCAGATGAAAGATCTGTCTTGACCATTCTCTGACATTGGCCAGTAATGCATGAGCAGGTGAAAATACAGAAACCAGGACAATCATGGAATGGTATTTCCCCAGCATAATGCCAAAGTAGTAACTTGTCTTTGGTCTCTCAACCTCTGGAGACAGGATGTGAAGGCAACAATCTGGCAATATCAGTGGACAAACTAAATGTCCTGGTTTGAGCTACAACAGAACTTCTAATTGATGGATTTTGTGTCTTTTTTTTTTTTCCTGAATTTGAAAAATTCAGAGATTCTAATGATCTCAAGCACCCTCCAAAAATGCCACAAGCTCTCTGCCCTTGGCAAGACACCAAAGCTCTTTCCTATTCCACCTTGTTTTCCTGCCAGACCTACAGAGATTTTTGTTTCGCTGTCACCAGCAGGATTCCTTAATTAGAAGCAAGGTTTAGTTCTCTTAACAAAAAAATAAAGATATAACCACCACCACAGTTATTAAACAGAAGCTGCTGTGAAAATGCCCAGAGGAGGCATTGCCAAGATCAGAGGCAGCTAAGCCTTATAGTGATAGTTTGATTAACTGAATTTTCACACTGTGTTGCTCCTTTTCATTATTCCAAGAGAAGACTATTTCAACACTGCTCTCCAGTAACACTGTCCTTTCCCAAGAACACCTTTTCTCAGCATCCCTCACCCTGTCTGACAGCCCTCCAAGTCCCAACGCATTACTATTTGGCACATCATCTCTCGTTTAGATTGCCACAAGCACGTACATTTGTGTTTCTGGGTTGCCACCAGCTTGATTATTTTCAGCGTTTGGGTTCCAGAGTTACATGCAGAGGTTATTTTTATCCCCTTTGGGATGAGAGCAGCGTTATTTAACAGTGTTCACAAACAGGGATATACTGATCACTGCCCAAAACTCTAAAAGGCAACTGTAAAATTATATATGTAATTATCACCCAAAAGAGAAAGCAAATTACTCGAGGCTTTCCAAAACATTCTTCCTTTGAACACGGAAAAGTCCAAAGATCCTGCTTAAAAGCAGCTGGAGCTGGATTTTTGGCAAAGACCTATTTGCTGTGGACACATTTCACCCATGATGAAACAGTTCACCCACCAAGCTACGTACAAAGGCCGATGTATAACACATTTACCTTTAGACTGGACGTTCTCAGTTGTGACATTCATTTCGTTAAGCATTTTCAAAGTCATTACCAACTCCTCCCACAAGAATGGTTTCCAAAAAACACCAAGAAGAAAGTCAGACAGATCTGACCTTGAAGAAAACATTGCTGATTATTTTTTCAGGTATCCTCATATCGCAGCTTAATGTTGTACACAGTGGGTTCTGAAGAGAGATATTTCTTCTCTAAAAAGTAGTTTAGAGTTTCTATTCTTTTTATCTCCTTCAAAGGACAAGTTTATTTGCTGGTATATTTTTGAAAATGCTCATTAAGGGGAGCTCTGTGGGGCTTAGACGGGAGCTTTGCAAACTTTCAAGTAAAAAGACTTTTTTACATCATTTGTATCCTTCTAATAATTTAAGAAAAAGAAGGAAAGAAGCTGAGGCTTCAGGTTTACAATAGATGGACTGAGTAATTACGCGGCATCCGGTCCTACACACTAGTGTTGGGTGGGGACACACACACATCCTATTGTAGCATTTGGCAGGAGAAACACAAGTCATGTTAGAAATCAGTAATGAGATCTTTAAAATTACTGCTTCAGAAACAGCAAGGGACAAGTGAAGTCTCTTAGCCTTCTCTTGGATAAGTGAGAAAATTCAGCTGCTGGCAAGAAAAGGGACACCTGTCATTTGCTGGAAAAGTGGGAGATACGACAAGTAGCTTCAAAATTTAGCTTGTTTCCCCCCCCCTCTCTGGGAAATGCCACACAGCCCTCTATGAAGAAACAACCAGGTGGATAGATGATGGTAGAGCAGTGGATGTGGTCTGGCTTGATTTCAGGATAGCATTTGACCCAGTCTCCCACAGCATCCTCACAGCTAAACTGAGCAAGTGTGGTCTGGATGATCAGGTAGTGGGGTGGATTGTGAACTGGCTGAAGGAAAGAAGCCAGAGAGTTGTGGTCAATGGG
>WTSP01005103.1:0-32627 GCA_025331215.1 Actenoides lindsayi
TTCATGGAAAGAGTAGTGAAATATTGGAATAGGCTGCCCAGGGAGGTGGTTGAGTCACCATCCCTGGATGTGTTTAAACATCGCTTAGGTGTGGCGTTGGGGGATATGGTCTAGGGGTGAACTTGTACAGTAGGGCTAATGGTTCGACACGATGACCCCAAGGGTCTTTTCCAACCTGAATGATTCCGTGTGAAGATAGTTTTGTGCTCCATGTATACAGATCTCTCTAAACAGGTACACCTTTCAATTTCTTTTACACTGGACGCTGCCTGAGAACTTGACTAAATGGAAGTTAATTTTCTGTTTTGGCACAGAGATCCAGTTGCTTTAGAAGGAAATTCATGTGAGGGCATGGGCATAATCTCCTTGGAGCATGTCTAAAACTCACAAGCTCCCTGCTATTTCAGCCTGCCAACTGGAGGAGAGAAAAACCTTCACATCAACTTTATGTCAATACATCTTCAAGTGCTTTGCCAAATCAGGTGAGTGTTTCTTTAACTGTTCTGAAATTATTGGCAAAGACAACAAGCTTTTTTTTTTGTTAATGTTAATTAAGAGTAAACAGGAGTTTATTTCAGATGTGCTCTAATATCAGCCTTAATAAAATAAGACCCCAATTAGTAACAAGTAGGACATGTCAATTTTCAGGATATGTCAATAATCTGGACCCTATCCAAGGCCATATCCAAACCAATTTCATATAGTTAAGCTGCTTTACTTCATTTAGACGACAGCAGCTCCATGGCAGCATAGTACCTAACAAAAAACTTACCAAGAAATGAGACAAATACCCACACATCTAATGTCTCTTAAGCTCCATCTGTCCTTTCTATACTGCCAGAAATACATGATCTCGTTTTCATAAAATTAGCTTTGATACCCAAATATTGCCAATTATACTTCCAAGAACAGATCTGATTCATTCTTTCTTGAAAGTAACAACTGTGCTGTGCTAATGGACATGCAACATAGATGCAAAAAGTCACAAACTGAATAATGGCCATGTGTCTCAGTAGGTTTATGGGGTAAATTTAAAGTGCCAAAGATCATTACTGCTCAAGACTGTCACACCTTTCTATTAAATACTACTTTATATAACAAATTTCTCACCGAAACAGAAAGAATTATTTGGAAGATACTGTGCAATACTTGATGAGGATAGATGTGTATGTGGCTTCAAGAATTTTTTTATACACAACTTTTTTTTAAAACGTACTGTAGAATATTCCATAGTGCAAAAAACACCACACTCAGAAGCAAACCACATTGTGCTTAACTACAAGATTGGCTAACCAGTGGGATTAGTGAAGAGATTTACAGCCTTTGACTTAGAATACAAAGTTTGACAATAAGCAAAGTCATCATGTAAGAATTGTTCGAAGTATAATGAATATACATTCCTTATCTACTTAGTGCAAATACTAACTTCTCTTTTGCTAAAACTTTTAAGAAGCTAAATATGAGGATGGGAACTGAAATTTCTCTCTTGAGAAATGTTTCTCCTCCTTATCCAGAGAAGCAGACAATCACATAGCCTATCTCCTCAGTTTCCAGGTGCTTCAATATATTTCAGTTTAGGGGCCTTAGAAAAACAATTGGTAAAATCAAACTTCCAATATATTTGCAAATAGTACATTTAAAGTATATTCAAAACAAAATTGTAAAATTTATCTCTGCATGTATTTCAAGTAAAATGCACTCTTACAGACTGATGAAATAAATTTGCATTTCTAAGCCTTTACTTCTCACTTCTTTTGCTTTATTTTTTTCTTGAGATTCAGTCAAATAAAATATGCTTTCTTAATTGAGGTAAAGCTTGTGCTTTTATTCCTTTTTTGAGGGGTAAAAAAAAACCCTTGTAGAAGTGTAAAAAGTACATTCCTACAGACAATATGATGTTAATTCTGTGTTCACTGTTCACTTTAGCTGTAATCTCTTTCCTTCTGCATTTTTTCTTAAAAATCTCATGTGGCTTTTTCCCCCTCACTCTACTATGTTTTTCACTGATTTTTTTCCCTCGGCCTCCAACTCAACCCTTCAACTTCTGCTAAGAATTCTAAGGAATTAATCATTGAGTCAGATTTCTGTACTCACAACTTTTAACTGAATTGAACAACACATTCAACCATTTTACAGTGAAAGCAATGAAGAAAAAATGGAACAATGATTCCAGAATCATAGAATAATGGAACACCTTAGCTTTCTAGAGTTTGATATTTTCACTCGGTACATAAACATACGGAGGAGATAAATGTGCATTAAAAAGGACAGGAATTCCCATCCAATCGTGATTTTTTTTGGTGTTTTTTTAGATATTTACATTAATAGGATCAGAATACATACAAGAGGAATGACACAAGAGTGATTAGGCACTTATTGCATTATGCTTACTTTTCAAACACTGAAATATTGTTTGAAAAAAAAATTTCACCAGGAAGCTGAATGCCATCCTAACATGTCCACTGTCATTCAGGAAAAAAACAACAAAATAAAAAAAAAAACCAACCCCATAAGCAGTCAGTGCAACGCTGGAATAAGTCTCCCAGGGAGATTATGGAATCTCTGTCCTTGAAGGCTTTCAAGACTTAGCTAAACAAAACCCACAGCTGACATCTCTTTGGTAGTTCACTACTGCAAGGATTCATTTGCACAAAAACTTTACAAAGTTCTCCAAGTTGTATGTTAAAATAATCAGTTGGGAAGTCTCTAACTGAAGGGTTCTGAACATCTCACAACAGTCATAGTGAACGTGGAGTTAATTTTACTATGTAGTTGCAGTCTTCATCTCTTTTATATCAGAACTATGACACTATTGTATTTCACCAAAATTGCAAAATAAAAAGACATGATAAACCAAATCACACAGTCAGTTCACTGCAGAAGAGAATACTCTTATTTCAGATAAGATGATGAGAAAAAAGTTAAAAAACATGAAAAGAAAACAATTACTTTTATGAAAAAGTACACAAAACCAGCACATATTTTACAACATAAACTTGAAACTTGAGACCAGGAGAACTATCAGCAAGATCCAAGTAGAAACTATTATGACTGGAAAAAATAGAGCAAGTTCAATTCACTACCCTACAGATGACCCACAAAGTGAAACAAAAATATAATGTGTGAAAAGTAAGATTCAGGGCTTTTAGGGAATGATTTTGTTATATGCCTTTCAAGGCAATAATAATGTGGTTGGTTTGATGTTTTCCAACTGTATGATGTTGCTTCACACAGTAATGTTCCCTTAAAATGAAGGGATTTGGTAGTTACATGACCACAAACACAAATACATTTTAATTTTAAACAGTCTATTCAGATGGAGGCCCTAAGGTCTTTGCTGCAGTTCTTATAAAAAGACCTTGACCTAAATATCCTGAGATTAGGCAAGCCCTTAAAGAGCTACAGTTAAAAGCATTATCTGCAGAGGATTAGACAAGTAGTCACGTTTCATACCAGACTATGCCCTTCATCTAACACAGATGTCACACTCATTTAGAAAAGGTATCTGTACAAGGAAAACAGTACTCCTCTCAACCAGTTTTCTCTAAATCATGTGGCTCAGCATATTTGATTTCATTCAGTAAGTGCCATTCATAACATGGACCCTGCATTAAGAAACTCTCAGTGCTCCATTCCACTGAAAGGAAAGCTAGACACATCCTCAGGACTGTGTTCTCCCCTAAATGCATATGTAACTTCTTCCATTGCTAATGAAGCCTAATTACACTCATCAGTCTATTCAAAAATTTTTTATTCAACTTATTATTTGCAATAGAACTTGTGCTTTAGTGTGCAGCACTAACTAGAGCCCACACGAAAGAAAAGAATTGCCTTATCTCTGTATTGTTAGATTTTTGTTTATTTTCCAAACATTATTTTTCATTTAGAGATTGGAGGATGGCAAATATAATCTAATCCAAAAAAATCAGAAATCAGATTTAAATTTAGTAATATTTATTTAACTTCAATTATTTTGCCTCCTCTTTGTTGCCTATTGTATCCTGGTAAGGAGAGTCAGACAAATATCATATATATTTTTCCATTAATTAACTGCATTATTTTAGAGCATCAGTCTTCATCTGGAAACGTACACAGAAGAGAAGCAGCATAAACACCTTCCTTCAAAACAAGCTAATTAATAGTGAAAAGGCACAGAAATCAAAGAAATCCTTTGATGCACAGTAAGTTATACAGGGCATAGGGATCAATAAATTATAATGCAAAGCACTAGTAAGATATGGAGGAAGAGAAGAGAACATTTTATGATGAGAAATTACTACGCTCTAGCAAGGCTACAGGTTCCCTGATTATATTACAGAAAGAAAAGCTATTACCACTGTGAAATCAAAAATAAAATTATTTTTAAAAATAAATCTGTTGAGGACTTGGCAATTTTAAGTTGGACTAGGTTAAACCTACTTTTTAGTTGTAGGCCATTCTACTTGATATTAATGAGTCCATAGCATTGAAAACACTTGCAAATTTATCAACTATAACTAGAACCTGAGCATTCCATGCCTTCTTAGCATCATCATTTCTTGCTGAACTTGGATCCAAAATCTGAGCTTTAATTTAACTACCATTGCCATTTACTCTGGAAAGGTGAATTAGTACCACGCAGTCTGCCTCATGCTGCAGACACCATGAAATAATAGCTTCAAGAAATTCAAGATGTCAAAACTATCTCAGAGCTTGTAATCACTTTTATTCTGTAAAAATAGGATTAAGTACATTATTCTTCTATTAGAAGATTAAAAATTAACATTATGCTGAAGTGAAGTCTATCAACATTTTGTTTTCTGTTTCTTCTCTCTATTTTATTCAACTTCCCAATAATTATACACCAGTTCATAGTTCTGGCATTAGGCCTTAGAAGTCAGCAGGAGGTTATTCAAGGAGACACAACAAATGTGATCGGAGACAAAGGAATAATCTATCTGAAATAATAAATTTAGTTGCTTAGGAAATAATGTGGTCACTCAAGCACAGAGAGACAGAAAGAGGAGTTATAGAACGTGACTGTAATTTCCCTTACCTTCTCCCTTTAGAATCATAAAATGAGGGGTGTTGGAAGGGACCTCTGGAGATCATTGAGTCCAACCTCCCTGCCAGAGCAGGATCACCTAAGGCATGCCACACAGGAACGTATCCAGGTGGGTTTTGAAAGTCTACAGAGAAGGAGACTCCACAACCTCTCTGGGCAGCCTGTTCCAGTGCTCCATCACCCCCAAAGGGAAGAGGTTTTTCCTCACGTTGAGGTCGAATTTCCCGTGTTCCAGTTTGGGACTATTATCCCTTGTGCTGTCACGGTGTGCCACTGAAAAGAGACTAGCCCCTTCTACTTGACAACCCACCCTTCAGACATTTGTAAACATTAGTAAGATCACCTCTCAGTCTTCTCTTTTTCCAGGCTAAACAGCCTGAGAGCTATCAGTCTTTCCTCATAAGAGAGATGTTCCAGTCCCTTAATCATCCTCATAGCACTCCACTTCTCTCCAGTATTTCCCTGTCCCTCTTGAACTGGAGGGACCAGAACTGAACATACTGCTATTTGTATACTATAAGATCATAGAAAACATTTGAGATACCAACATTTCCATAAAGTTAAAAAGTAAAAATAAATCATTTTTCAATAGATTTTTCTGACTCAAGTTCTGTCCTACTTCAAACACCTCTATACAATTAAAAGATATTTTCCCAGGCTTGTTAATGCTTCTGCCACAGTCTCATGGTCATGGTAAATCACATAACTAAATGGGAATATACATGCCAAACCCAGAACTGGCATAAGCAGATGCACCTCCATTAACACCAGTTATATTGTGACTACTTCCACTACAATGCTTTCAGCCTTGAAAGTCCAAAGCTTTAGGGATCTCTTATGATGAAAAGCTCTTACAACACTTTAATAAACTACCAGCATATTCTAACATTTAAACAGCAAGCAGTGCTACAGGTAATCATTTATATTCTCCTCAGACTTCCAGGGACCCTACAATATAGGTGTTCTAAACAAGAATGTGTTCCATATATCACACATACATCAGCACCGTCAGCAGGTCTGTTTCTTTCTTGCTTTGTCAGGCAGACTTTCTGCCAAGATTTCTACAAATTACCCAAATTCAGAATATTACTAGGAAAAAAATTTTTTTTGTATTAACCTACATTTTTGTTATAATCTGTATATTCTTAAAAGATATATGTATAATACACAATAATATCTTACTTAGATCTGTTACAGGCTCAAACTAAAGCATCATATAAAGATTTGCAAAAATTTTTAATAACATCTTGGTGTGAGAGCTTTCTCAACCAGTTATCACAAATGGTAGACAATTCTCAGTGCTCCTTCAGGAATGGGATTTAAAGCTACATGGCACATTGCCTGAATGTTACATTCACCTCATTCATCTGCGCATATTTTATTTTTTTTTTCCCAGTTTCAGACAGTCTTGAGTGAAAAAGAGAAAACCCATACCATTAATCTCAGAATGATGGTTGTTTTGGAACATATAATTGGTGCTTTTTACTTAATAACTGGTCTAAGGGGAAAGATAAATGTAATGCCTAATTCTATAATCTGATTCCATTAAAATAACAGAAATAATAATGAAAGTAATTGCCTATTTGCTAATGAGGTTCATTTTTACTGTAGCCTCCAGAAAGTCCTCTACTCATGGGTTAGACTCTTAGGCTATTAAAGATGGTACTAATAGCCTATCAGGTTAAGGACAGCAAAATGTTAGTTGAGGGTGTCCCGTATTTTCTATAATCCTTTTCATATCAAATGCACATACCCTGCTGTGATCTTCACCTGAGCTCTGCTGCAGGTGAGCCTGTGCCTGGCTATGTACATCATGGACTCAAGCCCTGATCCTGACCTGCAGTCTTGACTTTTTCCCAGGTTCATTTCAGACCCACTTCATTGCTTGTCTGGGAATCTGAACTATTGGCTGAACATGGTTACAGTTGCCAACCCTACTCTGTTTTGAAGTCAAATTCAGTGTTCTTTTTAGACATCTTCTGGTGTGAATTATCTAGAGATCACGTTTTTAGGCTTGGTCCTGATATTCTTTAATATACTGTTAAATATCTTTAATGTCTTAAGAAGAAAAAATAAATATTCTTACGACACATGATAGAATTGTCATTGTATTTATTTAATGCTTTCTTTAGTAAAGCATTTTGAGATGAAAACAATCCATCATTCATGAATTCAAAAAGATCAGGTCTTAAAAGATGGATACAATTTTTTCCTCTGACCAAGGATAATTTAAAGGTGACATGTAAAGATTTAAAATGTAGGGAGATTATTTAGAGGCAAATAAAGATGGGTGAACTGACACATTTAGGTTTTGGAGACAACAGAACAGCCAAGTTAGCAGAGGTATGTTAATATTAGTTAATAACCAATATTGAATAGTCTTTAGTTTTGTTGTCAGCAGTCAGAAAAAAAACCTTAGGGCATCATTTTTCTCATTTATTCCACAGTAAACTATTTAAAAGATATGTGATGTGCCCTCCATTTTAAAGGGCATATTTATTATTTATTATGCTGTTTTATTTCATGACAAAACTTAAAAATTCATTAGCCCAGCTTCATTATGTAATTTACCTTTTCTTATATCTGTTCATAGACATGAAGAGGTCTAGGACACGACTTATAAAGCAAACCATATCAAAACAAAATGCAACCATCTAAGCCAAAGTGTCATGCTCTCAACACTGCAAATTACAAGACCATAAAAACAAAAAATATTTCAAGGGAAACATAGTTAACAGATAATTAGTTTTGTGTGTAGAAAAACAAATTACTGTGGAGTGTGGATCAAAACAGATTTCTTTTTTTCAGTAGAACATTCCAAATACTTGAAAGCTATTCAGTTTTTCACAAGTATCCACAGGACTACTTGAAATCTTGATATCTAGACTGAAAAAAAGTTTCCTTTTGATGGTATCTATTCACTCATCTAATCCTTCTAGACAGCTGCAATCAGAGATCACAAGCTCTGCAGATAAAGCACCAAATTTTTATGGTATGCTTATATATTAACTTTTGCAAAATGTGCAAAGCATAAAATGTTACTGTATGTTACATAATAAAAACCAGCAACACTTAAACATGACAGTGATGTTTGTAGTGTCCCCATAGCAATCCTGCCTTACAAGGTGCTTGTGCTTCTGGCATGGTATTTTCCACTGCACTGCCTAGTTATGATGAAATACTACCTCACTTTTTTTCCCATTGACAACACTTTCCTTCCCCCAGTGAACCTAGGCTCATTACAACCCATCCTGCACTTCTGCTATAACAAGGTGATTTGTCAACACTGTGACATGACTATATAAAAGAAACAGATGCAAGGTCCCAGACAACAGCCTGATTAATGAAGAGAATGAAGTATAATGAGAATTTCTAGTGGCTAATGTAGCAGCAGGAATGAATCAAAAATAAACAAAGACTCTTCTGGTACAGACTACTTCATATTAGAACTGTACACAATATGACGATATCTGTCTAAATCCGTGAACCTGTCTAAAAATGTAGAAACAGTGAAATAGTTCTAAATCATGTCAAAGTTACACAATTAAAAAACAAACAAAAAACTCAACTACCAAAACATGCCACCAAAACAAACAAACTTAAACATATATTTTTAATGATGTTAGAACAGTGTCAAATCCTTGCAGCTTTCCACACAGAGTTTACATAGATGCTTGGGGGCTTTTTTTGGCAAAAGCTGGCTTTTCCTTCTTAGTAGAATTAAATTGGGACCAGAAAAGTTATTAAGCTGAGGACAGAGCTGAATGAGAGAAGCTAACTGGAGATTTTCTACTGTGAGGATACATGTGATCTAATTTTTAGAGGTGATGAAGCTCAATGCAGGCTTAACATGTGGATATGAACTGGAGACAAATTCCTTCCTTCTACCTTAGGTTGTTTCCTCCTCCTGTCAGACTACCAGTAACTACCTTGCATAACCCAGCAGATAAAAGTTTTAACCTACATTCCTGCATCTACTGCAGTTAACTAAGCACTGAAAATTGAGGACTAGCTATTCTGGGAAATTTGCATACTGCATCTGTAATCACAGAAGCTTGAATGCATAACTATAGATGAAATTAGGGTAAAAAGGTAAGTCATTCAATAGTAAAAGTTACACAAGTGTATTTTAATACTCAGTAGAGGTCATTGATAATCAGATTGCAATAACCTATTCTGAGTGAGTTACTTCACTGTCAAGAGATTCTCACCTTCAGATTGTTTCTTCAGAAAGGGCCATATTGTTCCTGGTAAGTGTAGCATCAGGCTACCTCACTATTTTGAAGAAATGATCTGCAACATACATTAGTTCTACTAAAGTGTTTTGTTTTTTTTTTTCTTTTGTCACCTGACATATTGGCTAAGTTCAATATTCAAGTTACTAGTCTAGTTCAATGTTCTGAGCTAGGAAAAAAAGCATTACAAAATAATATATAGCCCAAAGATATACTTTTCTATCTTTTATTAAGAGGGTATATCCCTGCTGATTGTGGCCAAACAGTAAGCATTTGATGTCATTCTCACTTTGAACTAAAATTTTCAAAACTTTGACGTTAGAAACCTCTTTTGCTGAAGCATTTGTTTTACAAAAACTTCCATTCATTTAAGGCTTACAAATCAGAACACGCAAACCAGGCTCTTGCTCTTAACTGGCCACTGGTGTGAAAAACTTACTCTTGCTTTCTTCCTGATTTTTCTTATCCTCTCCCCAGTATCATGGTATTAGATGTAGCAGTTCACCTGACCATTGAAGGGTTCTCTTAGAATTAAATGAGCTAGAGGATGCCTTACCTATCTCTCTTAAAAATTCCATCCAAACATATTATGTATCCATTAGGACTATTGTGTTATTGTTTTGTAAATTCTAGATAATAAGCATAACCCAAGCTTATATTCCTTTCCAGTCTTACTTTTAGTCCTGTTACCAGTGGAATAAGACATTATACTGACTATTGTATGGCCAGCCTATATTCCTTCAAAACATTTTCTTCTGTTTCCAAGTTCAACCAAATTTTACAAAGCAATTAAGATCATAAAATTGTGCTGTGACCCTGATAATCAGCATCTGATGAGAGTGTAACAATCTTAAGTGCTTCTTTTGAGGAAGCAGCAGAGAGCTGACCCTATAGTTGCTTCTATCTAATAAGAACACATTTAAGAAGGATTTTAGGACATGGGGGATAGGATAGCACTGAGACTGTGATATGTAATAGGCAATATATGGTAGATAATTGCTAGGAAAAAATAAGTTGAATTTAAGTTTAGGGTCAAAATGGGAGAAAGGAGGTCCTGTGGATATTGCAGTGAGAAGGATATTACAGATACACCACACAAACCGTGTTTAATTAGAGTCATTAGTTGCATAACCAATAATGAAGTATTAGTTTGAAAAATATCAAACCTTACATATGCATATACACACACACTGTACATTAGCCACATCAACTCTAAATAGCTGATCATTCAGTCCCACACTGAGGGTCTCACAGGTCTTGGTTAATTAGATGGATGAAAGGAGTTGTGAGTTCTTTCTAGAGCAGAGCTAATAACTACATTTTTGTGGGAAAAAAACAAAGAAAATTAGTTTTGCTATTACCAAACTGCAAGTATACAGAGATACATGAAAAGTATTTCATACTCCTTCAGGACTGAGGAAGCAAAGAGAAAATTACATGGGTTCATCCTGTAAGTGGCAAAGAAAAAGTGATCCTGAGAAGCACTGGTAAACTAGAAATTATGCCTGTGTTTTTAAACTAGGAAACTGCCACACCAATTATGCTATCAGTCAGCTGCAATTTTTTTTTTTTAACTTTAATATTATTAAATACCACAGATGTGGATATTTTGGCTTATGATTCTACTTAAATAAATTGGCATAGGTGTAGAAATCTGTTTTGATAACTGTGCTTAATGCCATATTTCACAGAGATTCCTCAAGGCAAACAAGAACAGGTTGCCCTACTATGACTCAGGCATCTTTTGAATCATAGCTGCTATTATAAATAAGCTTGGAGACCATCTTTATGTGTTATTCTCTTGTCCTTTTGGAATTGATAGGCATTGCTGCTTTCAAATTACAGTCCTCCACCTCAAAAAATGATCAAAATATGTCAAGCAGTTACACTGTTCCATACATATGGAGATATGTGTTCTGTATGCATACATGGATATATTTTCACATTTGAGAAAAATCAACTGAAGAGACAACAAGTTTCAGGAGAAAAGTAAAACCTTATAGAGGAGGTATAAAAAGTTCCCTCGCAAGGTAATCCTAATACATGATATAGAAGCAGAAAATTCAAATGTCTATCTCTTTCAATAAACTGAACATCCATTTATTATATATAACCTCCAGAAAACAGGTGAATTTGCCTGGATGTATTAAAAATGCAACACTGTTGGCTTGCAGTTACTTCAGTCATTTATGTCTTCTACATTACAGAGCAACTTCATGTATACACCACTGATATAGAATCCAACAGAACTAATAGCATAGCGTTCATAGTCTTCATCCAAAATACATAATAGGTGTTAATGATAAACATACTTTTTTTTTACAGTGATCATCTGTCTTATCATGCTTTGTTTTGAAACAATCTTAGTTCCACAAAATTCTTTCTTAATTCTTTCATAGATACAGTCTGTGTACTTGTGTACTACACTCTTTTATATCTTCCTGGTCTGCCTTTGAAGTCCCGAGGTAGTCATACAATGTGTTCAAAAGACAGCAAAAACTTGAAGAAGCCTGAAAATGAAGTACATTCCTCTCTGCCCATAAGCTTCTCTGTGCACCATGCAAAACTTGGATTGACTAACACAGTTAAAATGTAAGAATTAAAGACTTGACTTAGAACCCAGTAAGTTCAGTAGAAATCTTTCCACTGATGTCACTTGGCTTTGTACCCTAAACTGACAGAGGACATTAAACTCTCTACTTATTCTTTGTTTTTTCTCTGCCAGTCACTGCAATTCCACTATGACGTCATATGACCTGTCACAGAAAATGGATTGAATTTCTACATAGTCACATTAACCAACTCTGATAGCCAACAGAAATATTCAAGTATATAGCCAATACAAATATTTAAGTTTACAGATACTCATTTTTCAGTACATTCCAGTTAGTGCCACATACTGGTTTAGCCAGCTAGCACCAATGAGATCATTTTTGGCTCTTCATGTGCAATTTAGTGTTTGGAAATTAACAGCTTTGAACTCCATTAAAAATTTCACGTCTAGAACAAGCTAGTTAGCAACATCCCTTAACCATTCCAAACATCTCTTAAATCCTACGTTATAAATGTCAAATTATATAATGCATAGTTCTATCTCTATGCAAATTATGACACAGAAGAGGGTGAATTTCTGAATTTTACTCATTTTCCTCTAAAGGATTTCCTTCTTTTATGCTTTTATTCTTATCTTTATGTGGTGGTTTTCTTTTTGCCTATCACACCCCATTTATCTGGGTGCTCAAGAACAAAGCAATAGCAACAAAGGACTTCAGAGAATTTGGAAACACTGAATGCAAACTGCACTCTCACCAACCCTCAGGGGAAAAAGGACCTTTAACATGTATTTTATCTGGGAACAGAAATTACATAATGCCTTAAATGACAGTAGTGATAACACATAAAAAGTTTCTAAAATCTATTCCACAAAAAAACCAACTCAGTAATTGTGGAGGTTTTAATAAATCACAAGTAATTAAAACTGGGTGTGAGGCAGGCTGTAGATCTGCATTTCAAACCCCTGTAAGCTCAGCATTGGTCATTCCAAGACTCTTTACATGATCCAGAAGTAAATCCTGCTATATAGGTTAGAGTGAAACACGAGAGTGCACTGGAAAAGCAACACTGCTTTGTGGTAAACTGATACCCAGAGGAGTTTCAGGCTTTCAAGAACTAATAAATCTGGCCTCCTGCAGATGATATTCTACCAACTTGCTATTTCTTCCCTTAGAGCAGCTGCCTGTTTCACCATATACCATGAAATGTGTTAGGAACTTCATTATGCCTGGTTAGTTAAGGTAGTGCTGAATGGGAACTACTACCAGCTCAAAAAAGAATGAGAGGGGAGGAAAAAAGTTCCCTGATTATTTTGAAAGCATCCTATAATTCTGCTCTTTTTATATTTTGCTTCTATTTCCCTTAGAGGTGGTAAGAACTGAAGATAGTTACTGATTATCAGGCTATTTTCAACATGTCAAAGAATTATGTGATTAGACCGTAACATGGTAATAGCACTTGCTTTCTCCATGCAGAAAACAGCAATAACCTGATACTTCTTTTGAATGACTGTGTGGTCATTGCACTTGATATTCAAGTTTCCTAAGGAAGTGGAGAAGCTACTTTAAAAGAGAAAGACAAAATATGTAAGTGTTTCACGAAGATTTGTGGGGCATCACTGAAAAGTAAGTCAGTCAACAAACAATAAAGTCACAAAACAATGAAGAGATTACCCCATGTGCGTGCACATATGACACTGGCCTGAGGCTTATCTTGTAAGCATAGTAATAAAGGGTCTTATTTTGGGGAAGATATTATGCTAAAGAATGTGCATCTTTAGAAAGCACATATATATTTACTAAGAATATTGATCACAGATCAATGAGCCCTCTGAAATTCAATTAATAAATAAATCATTTTGTCTAGATTACATTTTACATTTAGCACAAACAGTCCAAGGCTGATTCTCCTTCCAGTTAGTTGTGTCTCCCAGGCTCCATGCTATGTGTAGTAGAACAACGCTGCTATGATGAGCCATGTAGAAAAATGGAAATGACTTTTAAACCAAAGCTTCCTGTTAGTAATTACTATATTGTATTTTTAGTAAATTTATGAATGCGAGTTCTAATAAATTAAGCCCAAGTAATTAAAAAAAGTAAAATTAAAAAGGATTCAATACTAGTCTTACTCTGACAAGTTGCTAGTAGGTCCTAGTAAAAAAACTCCTCTTAATGGCAATGAAAATTTAGTACCTTGAATGATACATGCTCTCTTTCGCAGTGCTGGTGCCATGTTCCATTTTGACTAGTCATTTTTGGGTATTATTACTAAAAATCATCACTGTACTTCTGAAGCATCTAGTTTGAACAACATTATGTGATGTGGTAAGGTGGGAGAAGACTAGCAAGGGGGAATACTTCAGACTCTTACTTCTCATTTTCTCATCATCTTATATAGAAAAATTAATGCTAAGTAAAGAATTACTGTGTTAATCATAGCAGCTAACTACTTGAATCCAAAACAGAGAATGCTTCAAAATAAAACAGGCTAAAAGATACCTCTGAATTTAAGCCAACAGAAATTACTGAAATATTATTCCATTTAGAGACTATCAGCCAATGCACAGATTTTTAAAATTGTAAATGGTATATAAATCTAATTACTAACTGATAACCACAAATGTACACACACACAGAAGCGCACACACATGTATATATGAAATTGGACTTCAGTAGAAAAAAGGACTAGGTTTTTCAAAAGCATTTAACAACCCTAATAAGTAGATCTTGAATACCTAAATACTTCTAAAAAAATAAACAAAAGACATTTTAGATTTATTTCCATCTAGTAGCTCATAAACAACTTTTACTATCAATAACTACACAGACATATAATGACAATATAATTTCCCCAAATAAAAATGTGCTGAAAGTTTTATAGACTGTTCTAATTCAGTGTGCTGGTACTTTTTCAAAGTCCAAGCAGAATGACTTTTATAATTAGATTATCCCCATCATGCACTGAGCCTTGCAGGAAAAAGTTAACAGGAAAAACAAGAAACAAGGCTAAGTCCCAAAAGCACTAAGTTCTACAGAAAGTGCCTGGTAGCTGTATTCATAAATACAGTATTGGCAGAATCTGAAGAGAAACTCAGGAAGAGCTACAAATGCTAATCACATACATACTTGAATAAGAAAGAATTTCAGTATTTAAAGAAGGTGACCATAAATGAAGTTACAAATAAAGACTCCTTAATTAGAATATTTATATTAAAGACTTATAAAATGTCATTTTTTCTCATACTTGGGAGGAGGCTGGCCTTGCCAGGATTGCCTAATCCCTTAAATATCTCCTTAAAATTCTGATTTGATATTGGTCCACAAAACATACCCAATTACAAAGTTTATTTTCACCAAGTTTCGAATTTACTAATTCATTTTATTGCTTCTTACATTCATCTGCATACTGTGGCATACAGCTCATGGAATATTTTTCGTTTGCCATTATATTAAGATGTTTTTTCAAGCATCTACATCCTGGATGGAATAAAAAGACTTAACATAACAGATGGATTTAATCCTTAAGCATAATAAAAATCAAAAAAACAAGGGGAATACAGAGTGTGTGAGAGAGAGGAAGAAAGCAAGTTTGCATATGACACTAAGTTTGGCAGGTGTGTTGATCTGCCTGAAGGTAGGATACAGAAGGATCTGGACAGGTTAAATTGATGGGCTGAGGCCAATGGTATGAGGTTCACCAAGGCCAAGTGCCAGGTCCTGCACCTGGGTCACAACAACCCCAGGCAACGCTACAGGCTTGGGTAAGAGTGGCTGGAAAGCTGCCTGGTGCAAGAAGACCTGGGGGTACTGCTCGATAACTGGCTGATTCTGAGCCAATACTGTATCCAGGTGGCCAAGGCCAACATCATCCTGGCTTGTATCACAAATAGTGAGGCCAGTAGGACTAGTGAAGTGATTGTTCCCCTGCACTCAGCACTGGTGAGGCCTCACCTCAAATACTATATGCAGTTTTGGGCCCCTCACTACAAAAAAGACATTGAGGTGCTGGAGCATGTCCAGAGAACATCAACAAGATGGTGAAAGGTCTAGACAAGAAATCTTATGAGGAGCAGCTAAGGGAGCTGGGGTTGTTTAGGTTAGAGAAAAGGAGGCCCAGGGGACATGGGGAGATGCAATTACTCTCTACAACTACCTGAAAGGAGGCTGGAGCAAGGTGGTGGTTGGTCTGTTCTCTCAAGTAACAAGCAATAGGACAAGAGGAAACAGTGTCAAGATACACCAAGAGAGGTTTAGTTTGGACATTAGGAAACATTTCACATGGAAAGGGTTGTAAAGCACAGAAACAGGCTGGCCAGAGAACTGGTTGAGCTACCATCCCTAGAAGGATTTAAAAGCCATGTAAGTGTAGTGCTTACGGACATGGTTTAGTGGTAAACTTGGCAGTGCTGGGTTAACAGTTGGCCTTCATAGTCTTAAAGGTCTCTTCCAATCAAACAATTTTATGATGCTATGAAAGATGGAACTCTAACCCCTAATTCAAGGTTTTGGAATTGGCAAAAAGTGAATTGATCCAATGTTTAAAGACATTGGTCATTCCAAACGACTAGATGACCAGTTATGAAAGTTCAGAGGCATGCAGAACAAGATTAAACTGAGAATTTTATTAACTGGGTATAGTGAAAGGAGTTTTGCCTCTAGCATCAAATAAACGACTCAGAAAAAAAAATAATATTGGGAAATACCCCACCTAGTATTCCACCTTCACAATTTTCCCTGTTATTAAGAAGGCAGCAAATGAATGATGGCAAATGAAGCTTTCAATATTAGCACTCTATCTTGTTGCTAGCACTCTAACAAATCATGAAAATTAGCCAGAGCTCATTGGATGCAATTCCTGAGCAGTATACACTGCCACTGTCCTTACTACATTTGTATTGTGATATGAGGCCTTCAGTCTTTTCAGCTGTCAATCTCACACACTTCTTCAGAAGTACATTCACTTAACAAGGAAGAAAAAGGATGCAGAATACTATGTTGTCTGTGTCTAGCTTCCTGAAATTAAATATGTACACAGCAATATACATCACTAAAGATCTCTTTCAATACAATACTATAAATCAAAGTAAATAAATCTGAGATTTCCTCTTTGTCACACATTGAATGAAAAAGTCCATACTGTTCATGTGCAGAACAGAACAAGGGGCCCAAATTTAGTCATGAGTTTTGAATGTGAAACATCTCTTTGCACATCATGCAAAGAACATCAGATCTATATAATGAAATCCATGATGTCAGCTAGCTGTGTCTGGATGCTGTAAAAGGATGCAAAACATTCTGATGCTGTATTTAAATTGACATGGCTTACTATATTGGGAGTTTTTGCTGTCTCAGTGGGAGCCCGAGGACATTGCTGTCAAACCGAGAAGCAAAGACTACCCTGTGAATGGAGCTCTGTCAACTTCTTTTGCAGCATCCACGGTAAATTCTTCCCCATGGTGTTCATACTTAGAGACTCCATGTGCTTAATTTAGTTTCAAATCGACATCTTTACCTTGTCATTCACTTGAAACAAATTCTCCCTACCATTCCTTTCGGTCAAATCAAAGTGAAGCTAAATAGTAATGGAATAATTGCAGTTCTGTGTTTTCTATTCAGAATCAGTGCCATCAGACCAACTAATTCTTGTTTACTGAAAAACAAGCAAAGGGAGTAGTCTCATACTCCTCAACATCAGTGAAACTACTGACCATTCCTCCTTACATGTAGCTGCACATTTATAGTTGGATAGACTTCTGCTCATCAAAAGCAGGATCTCACACAAATCGATTAAAAAACATTATACAAGAAAAGCTATACATTTAGTAAACAAATGCATTCTGACTCAGAACAAATAATGCTCCTTGTGGCATATCTCTAGACTTTACAAAACCCACTCACCAGCTTATCTTGGCTCAAGTAGACTGGGAAGGAATAGGAAACAACATGGAAGACAAGATTTCTGTGAGGCTGTCCTTCAGACATATGATTTTATAACTGTTCATTGAGCTGTCTTATCTGAACCCATCAGAAATGGAAAGACAGGTAGGCTGCCCTCCAGATTCACAAGAATCAAATACAAGAAATGGCACAAAGAAAAATTAATAACTTACATTGTATCCTGAGTCTCTTTAAAGATCATGTCATTCATACATAATAAAGAATGCCATACAAATCTTTAGCAGCTTGCTATCCTAACAAGAATATTTACAGTCATAAAAATCGGGGGGTATTTTAGTTTGTTTGTTTATTGCATGCATTAGAATCTCAGTCATTATTAGATTTTACAGACCAAGAAACAAATCAAATTAATGGGTTTTTTTTCCTTGAATACGAATTTCAGATCTAGATCCATTAGGAAGGACAATTACTATTCTGCATAAATATCCCTGACATAGGCCTCTAACAGTCAGATCTCTATTTCCTGTTTTTATTATTATTAAATATTGGTTTTACTGCAGTATAAACATGGAAATGGTGGATATGTTCTTCTATAAATATAACACAATCTGACTACTAATAAGTGTATTTAGAAATTTCTCTAATATTCAAATGATTTATTTTTGTATGAAGAAAACAGGTTTGTCAATTTTCTGCTGGTGGCTCTCTGCGTCACTAACATCTAATAAATTAAAATTTTAACTTGTATTTCTACTGTCAATAAGAACAAGAAAAAACTGAAGGGTTTTTATGAGGAGTT
Organism: Actenoides lindsayi; assembly: GCA_025331215.1. Lineage (NCBI taxonomy): Eukaryota > Metazoa > Chordata > Aves > Coraciiformes > Alcedinidae > Actenoides > Actenoides lindsayi. The sequence goes on from WTSP01005103.1 coordinate 18,529, forward strand.
CTGGGTCCTTGGAAAACATAAGCCCCTGAGACAAAAAAAAAAAAGAAAAACTTGAGTACTTGGCATTATCAACTGCTTTTAATCTTAGTCCCCATTTTTATACCAATAAACATGGAACTATAGCTAACTGCATTACATTTAATTGACATCGAAGGGTTTCCAGTTAGCTACTCCAAGTTCTTTTCAAGAAGTAAAAGTTAAGTCTTTGGGGAAAGTTTCAGGCAGGAATAATTCCATCATCTTGTTCTTTCCCGTGTTTTTTAGGCAGAAAGATTTACTCCCTGGAATGTTTCGGAAGCAAGAATTAAGTACATTATAGGAAATGTTTATAATTGTTTCTAGAGTTCTTCATTGGATTTGCCACTAAAGTACAAGTAGGTCTTCTCCACTTGAAAGAGAACTCCTTCATTCTTCTAAACTTCCAAGATAGGTCCCTTTTTTCTAGGGAATATTGTACAAGATATTTTGTTTTCTTTAAAAATTATTCAAAAACTATATGCCAACTGGAGCAAAAAAACCACAATAATATGCTAGAAAAAGTAATCCAACAAACAGTAAACCTGATACCTATGTTACCGATGAAGCACGCACACTTGCAAGTCAACTCAGCCAACTAATCCCCCAAGTGTGGCAAGCATGATTATATTGAAATCCCCATTGAAGAAATTTCTGATTTGAAATCAACATGACTCTGACTGCTTGTTTACATAGAACAGTTAATGCTGCTTTCCACGTAAATCAAGGGATGTCCTGAGAAATTTCCAGTCTGCATAACTGTGTTCTTTCCCTTTCCATCTTTGACAGATACTTATAATTGCCTTGTGGGCTACTAGCTGCCAGAGGTGGCTGCAAATCATTGACAAGTTGAACATAAAAATAAAGCTGCTTTGTGTATACAAACGTAATATTCACAATACATCAAGATATTTTTTCAGGATAAAATTATTATTCATGATCATAAATTAAAATACTACAAGTTACATTTATGTAATAGCTTCCTAGTTAACTGTATGTTAATATCTCCTTTAGGAAGACCTTCTTTACTTCACTTTCTGTGAAGAACTTTTCCTTTGAGAAATGTCCAAGGAGAAGAAAATTATTTTTCAGGAATGTAGAACTTTGAATTGAATTTTTAGCTTCAAAACTATTTTATTAACAGGGAAGTGAACATCCTCCACCCTACCCCAAACAAAGAAAAAATACTGTACAAGCGTAGCTGTCCTCTTCGAAGAGTGTCATTCAAGCCTGCTAGGTTAATTATTGTTTAAAAGTCACTCAGTCATGTAAAATACCAAATCAACTGAAGCATCAAAAGTGCAATAGGACTGCCATTATATGACTCTTCAGCCTAGATTGAAACAACACAGAAGTGTCAAGAAGTGAGCTAATACCTTTAAGCCTAGTGGATTCACTTAACTATTTTACAGACCATCAACATTTAAGACACTGAGTACAAACCTGTGTTATCTTGATTTCATTGCATTGCTGTTTGCAGAACAGACTTGAATCTAACTAACACATACCACTGAAACTATATGAGAAAATGTAAGTGAATGTCAATTTTTAAAAGAAAGTTAAACTATGAACTTTCTGAATTTACAATACAAAACTTGCTTGAACTTAATATCGTCCTTTCCCAAAGCAATAAGAATACTAAGATATAGGAATGAAACCAGTATCTAGATTAGACTAAAAGTAACTGCATATTTTAAAGCACAAATGTCATTGCAATCTGCAGACAACTTCAAAGATTATTGCTGTTTTTCATCAGTAAAATTGAGTGACACTGAGGACAGATGTGAGTGAAACTATATAAAGTCACTTCAGTTAGGCTTATCATACAAGCAAATATTCCTAAGTGTGTGTAGGTTTTCCACCCAACACTTATACATGGGAGGATTATTTTATATTTGATCATTTGTTCGGTATTTTAGATGTGCAGATAAAACAGAAAGAACCTACTCTGTCCACTCCTACTACATGATCAGATCAATGCTTTGCCTTAGGCTTTGAGCATGAGCAGGAACAAAAAGTGAGTCACACAAAAAGGTGTGGGCTTGGAGCACAGCAGGCTCTGCCTCCACCAGCTGCATTAACTTCTTGAAGCTGCAGCACATTTGTCCAGATTGCCATCACTGTAAAAGCTTTTTTCCATGAACCAAGTTACTAGAGTGAATGATCTGTTTTTATTCAGTCCCAGTATAATATGTCTACCTGCTGAAATAAGTGTATAATTAAAAGATTTATTGTTACCTAAGATAGATATTCCATACTTTTCCTGTGTCAACTTTGGAAGGTGTCAGGTCGAATTTTCTTCTGAAGCTTCCTTTCAGTATAATTTAGATCAATTCATGATTCAACCTCATTATTTGGCTATTAACAAGAATAAGATACCAAGGGGATGCGTCTAAACTATCACAGAGAAACAATTCAGCCACAAAAGGGCCCACTGATTATTATATCCCAAACCACCCAATTTCAGCGAAGTCATCTTTGGACAACTCCAACCTACACTTCATCACAGCTTCTGCCCTTGGATCTTCAAAAAGGATCTGAGGTTGAGAACAAGGCTAGTTCACAAGGCTACAATGCTCAGTCCAGACGCCAAACTCCTCTCTGCATGAGGCTTCATCCCCGCTATTTTTAGTTTCCCAGTTCTTGAGGTCTTCCTCCATAATTTCTTCCTCTGTCAGAACTATGGTTCTCAGCACACCACTATCATTATGTCTCCTAGCACCAGTTCAAACAGATTCATAGAATCTCCTTGCCCTCTTTCCAGTTCTTAATGCTGTGCTGTAGTAATCACACAACTCAATCATGCTCTGCAGGCTCTAAACCAGATGTTAATGCTACACAAAACTACCAGAAACTGCTGAGAAAAAGCATCTCAGAGCCAGGAAACAAAGGAATTCACAATGAGTGGATGTTTACACTTTTATCAAGTAGACGATAACCAGAAAAATAAATAAATAAATAAATTTAAATTAGTAACAGAAACTGTAATCCAGGATCAAGAAAAAGTTCAAGATACAAACTTGTCCATTACAGAATTCTGAAAAAAAAAAAAAAAGCCTTATTGCAGGTTTTTCTTAATCTAGAAAGCACTGGCTTTTCTTGTAAAATTATATATCACTGAATCTCTTTACGTCAATGATATAAGTTCATTAATGTCTGACTTAATCCGTAATTTTAAATACAGTGTACTTCAAGCAAGGAGCTAGTTCAGAAAAAGGATCTTGTAGCATCTTCTAGTATTTATACTAAGAGTTCAATTTTCTGACTAGACAAAAGTTTGTTCTGCTGATATGAAGCTATCCATTTGAGTTTTCACCAGATTATAGGGTTGAGGCTTAATAGTCTGTAGGATGGCTATCTTAACTCTACAAAAGCACATCCAATGCAACACTTACTGAGACCTTATTCTGTCTCTAATTTTCTAAGCCATCTTAGGACTCTGGCTTACATCTCTAGGAAACACAAAAGAATTTATAAACTAAAAAAAGAAGAAGCCTTCATGGAGACTAAAATGAACAACAGTGAAATATAGTGTAATGCCTATGTATTTGCCAAAACCAGACTACAACTATGTATTCATTAATCTTCCCTGTTATAACTGATCAGTCGAACAAGCTGTATTCAAAATGGCTTTCTGTAGTTTTCATACTAGAGGCTTACGTTGGCCACAGGATAGAAGTTACGTTTGAACTAAAATTTGGTTTAGAGAATAAGAGTAACACTATTATTTAATAAAATGTATGGTTGCTTATGTTCCAGGAATAGCTACACATTTAAAAGAGGAGCTATGAATGTAACACAGAACTCTATATGGACTGAAATCTGCTAAACAGTAGAATAGTTCACATGTTATTTCTTCAAGAGTATGTATTTGCCTGAGGGTTTTCAATTATGGCAGTCACTGAAGTACCTAATGAAGCAAAATTCTGAAAATCAAAAGAGAAGTCTATCATTCTTCCTTCCTATCAAAACAAATGCATTACCATTTGACATCTATAATGAACTCTGCTACGTTTTACAAGCTAAGGTAAGCTTAGTCTTGCATCCAAATTTCTCAAGGGCAGAAGCAGAAATCCAGCAAGCATGTTCCTGTTCCTATGACATTTGACAGAATTAACATTTATTTATATTGCTCATAAAACTATACATTATTAATCAGCTTTTCACAGCCAGAATCCTGTGGCTTACATAAGAGTGATGCATAACACTTTTCCCTAGAGAAGCTGCTGTTTCCAACAAAACAAAGAATCCACAGAAGTCTGTAGCATTTTATAAATATAAAATATTACTATAAAATATATGCAAATATATTTTGAAACTTTGAGATGCAGTCACCACATTAGGATGTTTTTATTGACATAACTACATTTTTATTTTTCCTTAATTCTGTAAGTCATCAACTTACTTTATTATTTAACTGAGAAATGTTTAGCATTTTTTTGGTACTGATTCCTTGATTGACATTATGGCTGATGTAATAATTTCATTTATCACCCACTTACTAGCATATCAAAATATATCAATTAATATGCTAGCATACCATAATTGGGAGGGAGGAGGGGAGGAAAAAAAAGTTGTCTTGACATTTTCCTCCAAATAAACTGATACAATAGTAGATGCTATGGAATAAAGTTCTATACATTATATTTAACTCAAATCGCTCATCATGAAATAATAAGATGCGACTATTTTTCTTCTGTCACACAGTGGGTATTATGTCAAATTGTCTTGGAATTGAGGCATGCATTACATATGCATTTTCTAGGCTTGAAACCAATGGTTAGCTGTTAACAATTGCAAAAATCATATCTCCTTCCAAATGAAAACATGCTCTTCGTATTAATATCACTTTATACCTTTATCTGTACTTTTTCCACTGGAACTACATTTGCGAAACGTTAAAACACAGTTCTTGTAGCTATTTCAAAAACTTTTATGAAAGTATCTATGTACTAAATCCAAAAGTATCAAAATAAGCTATGCAAGCTTCATACATTACACATTTCTGTGTATTGCTCAATAACTTACAGACAGGTACTACAGGCTACAGGACTAGTCCTATATAGGGTCCAGATACATCTACAGTGAATGCCTTAAACACTTCAGTAAAACTGAAGTGTTACATTTGTGTTTCTTAGCTTTAAATGTCATGGAGCCTCATCTATTATATAAGGCGACTCAGTCACTGCAGCATTTCTACTCTGTATAAGCAATTAACCAAAACGCATCAGGTGACTATATTAAAATACAGGTGTTATGAAGGCATCACTCCTTTTGTGTGTGAGATGGACAAAGACAGTTAAGAAAATGCCTTCATTTTTGTGTAGCACAGATATTAAAGGCAGGATATTATTATAAACCTAAAACCGAATAATTCATAATTTTTATAATGCTATATTACAGGGATGCAAGGGGGTGTGGTTGGACATGTCAATAGTTAAGTAAATCTTGGAATTAAACAGTATATTTTGTTTCTGCATTATTTTATGGTTAAGATTATCACTTCACAGACAGCATTTGAAGCACCTAAAAGGATAAAGGAAAGATAGAGCACAAAGCATGGCTAAAAAGCATGAAAAACAGTGAGAAATCTTTCTGGACAGATACTAAATCGTACTCTAGACATGGATTAATGGGAAAATAATAGTAAAGCCTCTCAGAAAGTTTTAAGTAATCAACACAATGATTCTGTCAAGGAAAAAAAAAAAAATTCTTAGGTAAGGGAGGGTGAGAGCATCTCAGGAATCATCTACAGTCCTTCTGACATATCTTTCTTTCAGTCCTACAGCTTTGCCTTTGCACCAGCAATTCCATATTAAATTTAAGCATCCTACTTTCTTTATATAGCCCGTTACCATAGTATCTAACCACCAGTTACATGAAACAGCAGGTTCCACAAGGTAAGAAAATGCTGTAACACACATTTGGGAGGGTGGAACACACAGTGGTCAAGCGTCTTGCACAACAACACTTAATAAGGCCCACTGCAAAGGAAGAGAAGAAATGTGTCTCCCCAATTGCATACTATTATATTGTGTTGTTGGATCATCTCTCCATTTTAAATGGAAAGGGAAAAATCAGTGAACAAATAGTAAAGACAGCAACAGCTTTTCCTCAACCTTTTGTTAGAGTTGTCCCTTCAATTAAGTTGAAATCTGAAGAATTTTGACCCCAGGTATGAGAATACGTGGGAGGGAAAAATAATCATTACAAGGAGAAACTGTATTTTATGCTGAAGAACCCAACTAAAGTCCAATTACAGGGGCGACTAGTGCTGTTTAAGAAACACAATGCATTGTCACCATTTGTCAGTAGTATTTCATTTTGGAAGAAACACCTTCTTGGTAAGTCACTTTTCAGGAGACTTCAGATTTTTATGGAAAACTGGAGTAGAATACTGCCAATTTCATGTAGAAGATCTACATACAGACACCTACTCAGGAGAAATTTTAGGCTGGCTTTCCTTCTATACAGGCTATCAAGATACCATCAGACAAGATAAGGGGATAGTCTCTCTTTTCTAAATTTGGGAAAAATGTCAGGAATGACTGAATTATTGTTCTGTATGTACTTGCTGTGAGAAGCTCTTACCAGCAAACACTCAGCTTTCTACATTTCTTTTTCTTTCAAACTGTTCAACCAATTGTCGTGTGATTTTAGATACAGGCTTTTCAGGGCAGAGACTGTTCCTTATTATTCTGTTTTTCTGAAGTTTCAGTCTCAGGTGGGCCTTTTGAGTAGCAACATAGTGTCAACGCACGAGTTAACTCTAACACAGCAATTAGTTATTTGTATGCGTCAGTGATTTGCCTTCAAAATACGTATTTATCACCAAATGAACCAACACACTGAATCAATATAATATGACCAGCAATACAAACCATAAGGTTTTTATTTGATGCATGACAGCATTCATTTCTTGACATACACTGATCAGAATTGTATTTTTTTTCTTAGATAAAAGTTTTCCCTCAGCACTTACAAAGATTACTGACATATATGAGTGAAGCTTTGAGTAACAGATCTGAACCTTTTCTGACTAGGCAAACAGAGTAAAAAAAAATCTACAGGAGTAGATGATGGAGCAGATAAAGACAAAATAAACAGCTTGCTCTAGTCAATAGGCAGATGTTGCCATTGGAGTCCACTGCTGTGTCCTAACAGCTTGACATTATGTCAGTGAGAAGCAAATTGAAATAAAATATAGACTAAACCAATCATAATTAATGTTAGTAAAGGAAGTATACTGTGGCAGGAAGAGGAATAGCAATAGCACCAGTAACGACTAAATAAAAACTTCTTGTGTTTGGATATAGATGTTCCAATGACAAGAGATCTGGTAGAAGTGTCTGAACAAATAAAATCCCTCTTGGCTGCCAGCTGATTTTTTAAGTGGTTTCTTAATGGGAAAAATATTGTCATCATATCACTGACCATCATCATTTCTTCATGACAGGCAGACATAAGATTAATCAAACTTACAAGATAAACTGAGAAAACTTATGATGCAGATCACACATCACAGGAAATATAAAGAACATCCATCTAAAATATCCATGAAAAGTGCTACTGTTAACCTTAAGAATTTAGCAAGCCAATAAAACATTAATCCTTGTCAAATTTAAATCTCTTCTATTTTTAAGAGTTGATTTGGCTGCAAATGGCTCTGATCCCTAATCCAAGTACTGTGATTGTAACAGATGTTGCTTTAATAAAGTGATCTGTGTTGGAGATGCTTATTAAACTGTATACAACAGCACAGGATTTACCAATGCTCATCCTCTTTGATTTCAGCTTCTGCTCCTCTCCCTGGAAATTATTAGGCTAGCAAAAGCAAATTTCAAAATACTGAGCAATAGCCTTTGGTGGACCACCGAGGAAGTAGTTTAAAGAATAAAGTACTGCAAGGGCATAGACATCATAACAGGTAGGATCCCCAAAGCAGCTAGAAGAAATTGTTTTGAACATCGACTTAATGAAAGTTGCTTAGCTTGTCAATTACCAAGGACTAGCAGACCTGTTGTGGAGCACTGCTTATAAATATATTCACATTAACAAAAATTAATCAATAATTCCAGTGACATAGTGGATGGGAGGACACCTTTATTCTTTCCTTCAACAGCAGGTGTGATCATTATTTGACAACTTGCAGCAGTGGTAGAAGAGCATGTCTGACAGCTCCAAACCCAGTATTTGCTCTTGAACAACTCAACTTCTGTTCTGGTTCTCTGAAAAGGATTTATTTTTAATGGAATTTTAAAATGCTGTAAAATACTGCCTTTACAAAAAAGCATGGAGAACTTATCTTTAGATCATGAAACAATCCACAGATTCAACTCCTGATCATGCTATCTCCTAACATGACCCTGGCAAATACTTAATTTGGTGGATTACACTTTCAATGTTGTCCCTTTATTGTTGAGGGGGTTTCAATATTCTGTGCAGATACAAGTTCTGAAATATAAACTCATTCTAGTGCTTTTTGGTTAAATGCTATAAAAAACATTATTCCCAGAAACCTGCATAACTGAGAATCAAAAAAATATCATAAACAAACACCAGAAATGACTACGCACTTTTATCTTCTTGCCATCTGAAGTAGTTGCTATTTTGATGTGTTGTGTAGAAATACTAACAACACTGAAGAAACGATAAATAACAGCCACTAACATTCAAAAGAAAGAATATACTTTCTGCTCAGATAACTTTTCATAGTATTTTCATATTACTAAAAAGACTGTGATTTTTTGGATTTAGATTTGGTGTCTTAATCACTCACTGATTAAAGGGTCAGAAAAGCTGAGATGGGGTATCTTTTTTCCATTAGTATATAAACATAATATGCACAAATACACCAAAACAGATAAGGCATGACTATAGAATTTTTAGGTTAACAGTTTAGAGATGCTAGAATTATCACGCATTTGAAATTCCTGCACGCTATCTATACTTTCCAACTGCTGTTGCTGTCATGTTCACACAAGTAAGGTACAAATGGAGATTGCTTTTTCTCTTAAAAACAGGCCTAGGTAAACAAACAGGATGTTTTGGTAACTGGAAGTGAGTCTGTTGTGTGTTAACACTATAAACTTACTGGTATTGATTTTAAAACTGTCTAAATTCAACAGATTCAAACAGCTGCTGGGTAACATTAACAGAAAATGAATCATCTGAATCCCAACTGAGTGACAGGAATTTGACTTCTTTTTTTTCATATTCATATACAATTCTGCAGACAACAATGATTCCTGTGCTATTGTCAGTGACAACCTCCTCATGTGAGCCTTTAGAGACATCAATTCTTGCAGGCCTATCACCGAGTTCATGCAACTACAGGAAAAGTCAGTCTACACATAGCACATGTAGAATTTACCTTACATATTTTATAGCTGCTAGAAGTTCGAAGAAATTAAACGTCTCTGCTTACTAGAACACAGTGGTAGAATTTTCTATTTATGATACTATTACTTTCAAGTCAGATGCTGTCTTCCTGGAAAATCACTGTCATTATTGCTCCTAAACCAGGAATTTCTTTTTCTTTTTATTTGACCTCTCAACTACAATTAAAACCACCCAAAGCACTTGTGTAAATATTTATTCAGACAGTTGCAAAACTGAAACTCCAAATGTAGGATGAGAATGGGGGGGGGCAATACAGACCTAATAGGATTTATAAATAGGTCCTAAATAGGATTTAGCAGTTAATGCACAGTGCTCTGCAGGTACCACTTAGAAACAAGGCATATTTTTTTTCCAAAAGGAAAGTGAAACTTGAGTTAGGATCAATTTATTAGAAAAATTAAGCACTGCCACTTTCTTTCAATTGAACCATTTTGTAAAAGTGAAAGACAGACACCATTAAGACATTTTACTGGTTCTTTTGGACAGAATTTAGAAGATGTGCACTGAAGTAAGTGCTCTGTATTCAATTAACTGTTTGTTACCTAAACCTTACTACAGGAAACATCTGAAAGATCAGCCACTTTTATGCTCTAGTTTATTCAAGTTCTAATAGTTATGGAGTAACTTCTGACATTCTACAGAGAGTTCAGCAGTCACAGGAAGTTATTTCTCTATTCCAGCTACTGAATTGCATTGTAAAAAGGACTAATATTAAAATAAAAACTTTTCTCTTAACGTTTGTTAAAGTTATCATGGATGGCTACTGAAAGAAGTTCCACGGTTAATCAGTTGCTCAGAGGAGATTATACATTGAAAAGTGAACCATCCTAGGAAGTTTGAAAAACTCTAATTTAAAAGAATTTCAGTTTCCAAACAGCAAACTTTAGCATCTTCATGAACTGTATTCCTTTAACAGCATCAATGACAGCTTGCCATTCCAATTAAACATTGTCTTCCACATCCTAAACCAATGCTCCAACCACCATGCTGCAAGAAAAACATAAGAAGTCTCTCTTGCCATACAATATATTCTGACCAGTTCTAACACATATCAACACCATGTCATCTTTTTTTTCTGCCTATAACTTCTACCCTTAAAGGAATCTTAGAAGAATGTTAAATAAGATTTTCCTTACACTAGGAAGGACACTTTTCTTTAAGAGTTCTCCATCTGATTTATCATTTGTATGAACCAACATTTGCATTTTCTTTAGCTAGTCCCACTACCACAGTTTCTGGATTTGTTTCCGTGTTATTGTCTGTTAGTTTTTTTGTTTTGGTTTGGTTTTTACAACTGAACACTTTCGAAAAGTTATAACCATGGTATAACTAAGTTATAAAATAATCAGAAAATTTTAAATTAGTGAAATTTCAACTAAGTAAAAAAGGAAATATACCTAACTTCCCCCCCTTGCTATTTCCATCTAATCATCCTATAGCCTGTTTTCCACATTGGGTTCCATGGCTATTCAGGGGGGAAAAAAATACACAAAAAAACAATCAACCAAACAGACAAAACACACATGCAAAAAAACCTCCAACAAAACAAAAACAAACAAACAAAAAACCAACAACACAAAACCAAAAGAAACAAAAACAATGACAACAAAAACACAAAACAAAACAAAAAACAACCAACCAAAAAAACCAATCCTCTTTTTTCCATTTGTTCATGGTCACTGACACATACTGGTGAAATATTGTCTCACTCCTCTGAAAGTTCAACTTGTCAGAAAAAAAACTTCATTTTTTTTTTCCTCAGTAGCCCACTTTTGTTATAAAATTGCACAAGATACAGTTACATCTGTATAGAAAATATATTTTACCCAGTTTTACAGTTAGCATATCAATTACCTCTGAGGTAAACTGCTTTTCATAGACTGGTTTACATTCTAGCTATAGATGTAAATGGAGAATCCAAAGCTGAAACAGATCTTTTTCCATTTCTAGTGGGCTATTCAGTGAAATACACACATGGCAAATACCTGTTTGACAGGTTACTTTTTTTTTAATTACTGATGAGTTATCACTTTTATTTCATCCACAATAAATTTCAGTGTGCATGTTATGTGTGTGTGTGTATATATATATATAGTTTGTTTGCTTTTTAATTTTGTTTTTAACTTTTTTAAAGCAACCATAATGTTTGCACTCATTTTTAACTGGGAGACAAGAGGGCAAATTATCACCAGCACCACTGGTCACAAAACTTGGGCAGGCAACCACATGGCTTCCGGTTCCTTCCCTGTTAGATGAAAAGCTGTTCACATTTCCACAGATATTTCAGTAAAAGAGTATTTAAACTCTGAAAGATTTTCTTAATTTTTACACTGCTAGCAGGAATGAAACAACACTCGTTTCCAAACACCCGTATTTTCAAACACTGGCTGTTATAATGAGATTAATGACTTCTGCAACTTTCAATGGCAATTTGTTTTCATATTTCAAAACAGAACTGAAACAATTTCATTAATTCTATATGGAATTGAGAACTATCAGGTCAGAGGACATCTACTGAGGTAGTGACTCAGGAGAAAAGTAAACAGCAGAATGTGGAGAACCACCACTGTGAGTTTCTTAGGTTATGCAGTCTGGCTCTCCAATGATACAATTTAACCTTCTTCAGAAACTGAACACTTGTATTTTATACATCTACTACATATTCTGGAAATGCACTTCATGCATTTAGCAAAGATAGAATTAGGTGACATTTGTACTGGTTGTGAAGTCTAAGCTTCATAGAACATTCTGGGATAGCTCTGAAATTTAGACATTTACATAAAAACTAGAAATTTTTTCTGTAATATTGCATCTTTAAAATGCAACAAAACTTTTAAGAGCCAAGTGTGTCTAAATATCTAAATTTCACTCAACTTTCTACAGACTTTGGAAAACATGGAAGAACTGAAGAGTATTCTACCTCACCGTTAGGAAGAACGCTTGCAATCAATACTCAAAATCAGCCTCACCATACATTGAAGTTGAATTTCTGTGAGCACAATCCACAATTCACAGTGAAATGAATACTGACATACAATCCTAACAGATACTGCCATAAAGGAACCTTCCAAATTAGTCACCATCTCATAACACATGAGACTGATCACAAAGAGTCTGAACATGTGAAAAAGATGGAAAGCCAATCCCATAGTACTGTGTCAGCAGAATTACAACACTGACACTTTTTTCATCACTAAAAATATTATAGATAGAAGTGTTCAATAAGCTGTAAGAACACTCTGGGGGAAATTATCATCTACTAGCAGCCAATAGGTCAGATTAACTGCCTCCAATTCCATCTAGCCCGCAGATTCCCAATTTTCAAGCACAATCAAATCACAAGACCCAAGAAATTGTAATCTATAATTTAATTCTGTTTAGTTCTGTCTATGGAAAAGGTCTCAAATAAACTGGAGATTTCCAAAAGAAATAAAAGCCCTTACATTTCTTTCTCTCTACAGTTAAAGTAACTTATTTCTCGTGAGACAATCTCATAGCTTTTTATCCAAATACACTTACAAGAACTTTCTAACAGAAATATTATACATTCTAAGCTCCTTCTCTGTTATAAGCTACCACACTGTAGGTAAGTCAGATGTCAACTGTTTAGAAATCTCCATTTTCACTCAAAAATTAGACAAACTGATCAATTAGTTAAAATATATGCACAATTGGCATTCAAAAAACACATTAATGAGGAGTTGACCGAAACTCTAATAAATTTTGAGAATTTGTTCTGAGAAGGTGGCTGACACAGTAAATTTACAATTAAACAGTAAAAGCCACATCAGCAACTTCCTCCTACAGTGATACTTAAATTTGTAGTTTATTCTTCCTGTTGGAACACTGAATTTACATTTTACAAAGTAAGGCATATTAAAAAAATAATGTTAAAAAAGGCACCTTTAGTCCTTGCCTTCCATGTGTTGAAGAAAGCTAAGATTTTAGTATTAAAATGCCAAAATAAATTCTTTATTTCAGGAACACAGAGAGGCTGGAAGGTTGTTATACTTGAGACAAAGGTCTCTTTATGGACTTCCTGAGACACATGGTATATTCAGTGACAACAGGTGTAGAAAAGCTACAGTTAATGACTGATCTCCATCAGATACTGATTCTCAGACCTGATTCTGTCTAATGAAAATGTGGAAACCATTCTACATAGAGAAAACTCTAGCATTAACATATCTTCTCTCTCTCTTTTTTTATTTTTTTTTCCTTCTTTTTTTTTCCCTTTTTTTTTTCTTCTTTTAAGATAGAAGCACTGAAAACGAGTCTCTGATGTTATTTTTCTGCTTTTCCCTTTTGGAAGATATTTAAGATTTAAATGTCAAATGATGAACATGTTGACAAGTCATCTAGATGGCTTGCTTTCTTTCTTTCAACAAGATTATTCCAGTTTTCCTACCCTGTTCTGTAATGAATTGCAGTTGTTCAGTAACCAGTAATACAGAAAAATATTATTATAAAGTAGAACCTGATCATAAAATCATAGAATAGTTTCAGCTGGAAGAGGCCTTCAAGATCATCAAGTCCAACCTTATTCATACCCCTATCAAAAACCACTAAACCATGTCTCCTAAGCACAACATCTAACCGTCTCTGAAACACTTCCAGGGATGGTGACTCCACCACCTCCCTGGGCAGCCCATTCCAATGCCTGACAACCCTTTCTGTAAAGA
>WTSP01005103.1:32727-61585 GCA_025331215.1 Actenoides lindsayi
CAGGAGTGGCCCCAGTACTGAGCCCTGGGGGACACCACTCATGACTGGCAGCCAACTGGATTTAACTCCATTGACCATAACTCTTTGGACTCGTCCATCTAACCAGTTTTTCACCCAGGAAAGCATATGTCCATCCAAGCCAAGAGCAGTCAATTTCTCTAATAGAACACTGTGGGAAACAGTGTCAAATGCCTTACTAAAGTCAAGAGAGACAACATCCACAGCCTTACCTTCATCCAACAAGTGGGTCACCCTGTCATAGAAGGAGATCAAGTTTGTTATACAGGACCTACCCTTCATAAACCCATGCTGACTGGGCCTGATCACCTGTTTGTCCTGCATGTGCTGCATAATAGAATCCAGGATGATCTGCTCCATCAGCTTCCCTTGTACTGAAGTCAAACTGACAGGCCTGTAGTACCCCAGATCATCATTCTGTCACCTCCTGTATATGGGTGTCATGCTTGCTGACTTCAATCTGCTGGTACCTCCTCAGTCAGTAAGGACTGCTGACAAATGATGGCCAGTGGCCTGGTGAGCACCCCTGCCAGTTCTGTCAGCACTCTAGGATGTAACCCATCTGGCCCCATAGATTTATTCACACTGATACTGAGCAGCACGGCATGGACCATCTCCTGAATTTTAAGGGGGCCACTGTGTTCCCAGCCCCTGTCTCTTGGCTTGGGGGAGTGACTTTCCCCAGTGCTAGTATTTCCATTACTAAAGACTGAAACAAAGATGCCATTAAGCACCTCAGCCTGCTCATCTTTTACCACCGTATTTCCTTCTGAATCTAGTAAGGGATGGAGGCCTTCTCTGGTCTTTCTTTTATTATTAATGTATTTATAGAAATTTTTCTTATTGCTTTTCACTTCTAAAGCCAGATTAACTTCTAGCTCAGCTTTCGAACTTCTAATTATTTCTCTGCATGGCCTGACAACATTGTTATACTCATGATGAGTCGTGTGCCCCTTCTTCCAGAGGCCATAAATCCTCCTTTTTTCCCTGATTTTAAGCCAAACCTCCTTATTCAGCCAAGCCGGTCCTCTTTGCCAATGACAGATACAACAGAAGTTCTTAGATGCCATACAAAATGGAACTGATCTTGTAAAAGATATCAGTTATAATCAGTGTTTCTTCTTCCAGACAAGTAGCATCTTTCAGAGAGTAGTAACTCTTTCTTTACCTTTCATCAACAACAACTAGAAAAAGTCACATTTATTCCATAACATAAGCGTATAATTAGAGATAAAAAGGCAGAGGTAAAATTGATACTGAATATCTTCATTGTTTATGTAGTGTATGTGTATGTTATGGTTGACAAAGATACTCTTGCATTCATATGTTTATAGCACTTCGCATTTAGTTTCAAAATCTCCCTTGACTGTTAGTTTATAATTCTGAATCTCTGCATGACAAACACTCTTTCTCATGGGATTTTCCTCCTCTTCTTGCCAATAACTGAGGCTTTTATCTTTTCGCTATGGTTCTTTCTTTTAACTTCTGAGATCATCCTTGGCTTTTCCATCTACATCTCCAGGTGTTTATCCACATTAGGGCTCAAAAATGCTTTCCAGGTCTCAAAAGTATACCCAGCACATACATTCAATTAAGAGTCAGCTATATCCACTCAGGATATTCAGGAAGAACTGCCATCAGAATTCAGATGTATACTGAAACGGGAATAAGAAGAATAACTATGCTTGTATTCCAATATGTAAAAAGAAAAAAATAAAATTCTAAGTTTCCTGATATTGAATTTATGAGGTTTTATCTAGCTTGCGGTGGCATGAAGGGGAAGAAAGATTGATTTCAAGGGTCAAATGTGTTTCCAGTTTAAGAACTAAGTCCCACAATAATTACTTCTCAATAGGAATTCATTACAGTCTGTAAATGAATTCATCTATTCACTATCTTTTCAGTGACAAAGGTTCTTGATACATAGATTAAACTCTCAATTCAACCTCACTTCCATCACCTCATACTCTCACCTCTCCTCAAACTGAAGACTCGTTCATTTGGAAACCATATTAGTTCCCTATTAATAGAAGAATGACCTTCTACTCAAAATGACTGTCATCCTACTCAGTAAAATTTTTTTGTTCACTTGAATTAACAATAGAGAATTAAACAAAGTTAACTCTTCAATGACACTTTAATTATTATTAAACTACAAAACTCTACATTTTCTTCACACAATTCACATACACTATTATGTCAGTTTAACTAGCAGGTGAAATTAGAAATGTATTAAATAAGGAAAGGACCGTGACATTAATCAGATTAGGTTAATAGCCAGTTTTATATCTTCCTGATTTATTATTTTGTGTCTGACAACGTCAAAGCCTTCAGAAGAAATTTTAAAAACAGCAGAGGAATACCTACCCTTTAAATTTTTTTATTTTTTTTTTTTTACCTCAAGCAGCTGGCAGTTGTTTTCTATGGCTGTTTTTTCCTTCCACCTGCTTTAGCATTTCTGCTAAATTTTTTACGTGATGTGATCAGAACTATTCATAGTTTACTTAAAGCACACCACCAATATTTATAGTATCCAGTCTAGACCAGTTTTAACTAAGCTTTGGAAGAAGCTCTCAACTGTGTTATAGATAGAAATGTTTTTTTCAAGCCTTCTTCACAGAACTTCTGTACTTTAAACTTGCTTCATTCCTAAGAGGTTACATTAGCCAAAACAGGTTTACTCACTCCATTGGCTCTAATCTCCATGTGATTACAGATAGGGGTTCAAAACCCAGCCCAGTTTCTGAGAACTTTTATACACAAAAGCCTTCTTATCAAGGGTGGTTCTAAACTGCATGCGTCACTATTGATTTTACTTTTTTTTGCCATTTTTGTATGCTTCATAAGAGTATTATCTAAAATTCCCAGCTCTTATAAACAGGACCTTGCCCTGATTAACATTAATATCAAGGGTAAGGAAATGCTGCCCTGCAGCTAGGTAATAGTTCATTACCATGTTACATAATACTAAAATATTTGGTCTCTCTGCAAGAAACATCACTCTTGCTTTTAATTAATGAAGAATATAGAAGTGGAAGCATGGATATTTGAGGAAATCTGCTTTAGTATCATAGAGTTCTTGATAAATCTTGTCTTATCAGTATGTACAAATGCTGTACAGCATAGGCCCAAAGCATTAGCTCCTAATAAGGCTTTTCAACAATTAACATTTTCTTCCCCTGCCCAAGATCTTCAGAAAGAACAAGCAATATTAGCATTGCCTAACCTTCTCCAGGTTAACTGTTGTATCTAATGACTTGCACATGTATACTAGTGAGTCAACTGTGAAACACTCCTCCCTTTGAACTATTATAGCCATAGTGCTGGATTAAATTTTTATATCACAATTACAAGACAAACATTTGGAAAATGAATAACATTTTGAAAATGAGGTTAACTCTAGGAGGGAATGCATGTGCATTTCAGAGAAGTGTATTTTCCAAAATTACACATGCTTTACTCTTCTGTTGAAATATGAGCGACAACCCCTTTGCATTGTGCCAAATCTGCAGTTGCAGTGACCAAGGACTAATGAAGTAGGGAGCAAATTATAGCACTCATTAAATAACAAGTAGCAGTACCAAATTCACCTTGTTCTGAAAGAGTGAAATACTGCAAATAAAGATGAATACTGCTTCCAATTACCACTTATGCTGTGACTTTTTTAATGCAATATTTAGCACATTACCCTATGAACTAATAAAGGATTTTTAAAATGCTCCTGGAGGGATAATGTTGGAAGACATCCTCACATTAACCAGTAATGAAGGGCATTTTCAGGTCATATAGAAGCAACTAACGTATTTTGATGGATCTGCAAAGTACTGGTGCTTTAAATCATCAAAACAAAATAAATAAACAATAGTACTTAATATAATAAAAAAAATTATCCTGAAATCATAGCTTACAAAAGAAGTATTTCCATACTGCTATCTGAAAATGAAACGGAGTGGCTTTTATATTGTTAGGAACACCTGCACCAATTGCAAACCAGCAATTCCTAGTACTGAGTCCTAGGAGTTAGATACTTTCAACTACTGCAGCAAGACACTTCTGGTTTAAAACACAAAACTATAAACACAGAGTTGGGAACACTTCTGACCAGTCCCCAAAAGCTGTTCTGCATCAGTTTAGGGGAGGGGGAATCTCTTCAAATTCTGCCTTTCTCAGAGATCCTTTTTCTCAGCAGTAATCCTCCGCTGCCAACTATTCACAAAATCATTCCTCTGTAAAAAGCAGTAGGAAATGATACACATATATTTAGATACTCTGTGAGCAAGAAGCAACCTGGATTAGTCCTCCTTAACTGAACATGCTTTTTGATGTTTTCTTCAATATGCTTTTTTATTCCTGCTTTATCTCACTCTGGACAGGTTTTTACACAGAATTAACCTTTCACCATGCAAAAACATGAAGCCCTACAACACTAGCAATTTGCATTACTAACTGCAGGTGGTTTCAAGATTTTAACTGGGCTTTTCTAATCTTTGTCATTAATTTGTTTGGATTGTTTGTTTTTTTTCCCTGCAGTTACTGAAAGGGACATCTCCATAGATCTGATCACATTGTTATAGTTCAAATGATATGTTATTAATTCTTTATCAGCCTATCAGTATCATTAATTTCCCCACTAATAAAACTTAACACTACTAATAATCTGTCAAAATATCCCCCTCAGCTGGACGCTATCATGTGCTCTTTTAATCTTGGGCATGCCAAGGCAGAAGTTAAACCATCAGTATAAATGTCTATAAAACTCCATGTACTAGTAAAAAAAGAGCCCTACTTGTCCTGAAATTTTTTTATTTTTCTTTAAGGGGTGGCCAAGGGTGGGATGAATGAGCTGCCATAGATTCCTTAACATTTCAGTCTGTTTTCATTTTTCCAACAGGAATGTGGAATAGATAAAAATTATTTATAGTCCCCTCATCTAAGTTTTGTACATGACTCAAATTATATCAATGCATTCAAAGGTCAGGTTTATAGGTAAAAGGAACAATTTTACTCATCCCTTACAAGAGCTTCTGTGTACATATAAACTAAGCTTTATGCTGACAAATGACTTTGCATACATGTGATACATAAACAACATAATGACCAAGAGATGTCAGGTCATACATATTCCTACACACCAATCCATCAGAAAACATGAGAATGTTTAGCATGTCCTACCTCAGGCAGAACTCACCATTGAAGCTAAGAACTTTGCCATACATGAATAAGAGTAGAGCAGAGAGTAGAGAGTTTCTGCAATTTCTGCTATTGACATTACAGGCATTAAAAATAAAATACATTTCATATGTAGGACATAATAGGGAAAAAAAACAAAAACGGGGAGGGAGGGAAGAAGGGAGGGAGAAAAGAGAAGATTCCTGACTTGAATTCTGACTAAGCAATGCTTTGCAAAATTGAGCTACCATACCCGTTTCTATTTTTTTCTTTAACTGAAAATTCATTAAAGAAAATTCACTCCATTTCCAAGACATGTTATTTGCTTCTAATTTTTTACTTCTCCAATTTTATATGCATACATGTTAAAACAGACACATACCTAGCAATTGAGAAAAAAAAAATATCATGAGACTATTCTCTAGACGTGAGAGTGTGAGGGTATCTTTGGGCAGTGCAAAAGTACGATGTGATTAAATCCTTCTTGTGATATGTTGCAGGGCATGGAATAAATTTTCTTTGTCAAAGTTTGTTGTACAAGTTTCTCCACTTAGTGTCCTCAAATTTATACTACAGTCTAGCAAAGATTACATAGCTAAGACAACAGCATACAGTTATACAATATATTCATGCATTTTCAATCTCAGAGATTTACTAAGTACTGTCACCATTTCTGTGACGTATAAATCACAAAATATTGTGAAGGTTAGAAAATTATGGTAGCAGCACATAACTCAAAAGTTTAATGCTCTTAGGTCTCAATAATGCCTTTTATTTCTGTGTCGTTATCCGCTGTACTATGTGTCTAGATACTTGTCATTCTTTCTAATGAAAGATTGCTTTGAGGCTGTATTTATAGAAGCAAAGGATTTTGCACCTCCAAAGTCATGTACCAAATAGGCTCCTGGAGGTCCTGTGAAAAAATGAATATGTTTAACAAAACTACAGAAATTTAGTTATTGTTCTTAAAAGGACAGAAATTCTAACATTTAATTTGGGAAGAATTACATGAGTATAGAAAGACAACTTGGTAAACTAATTATGTTTGATTATTAGAAGATGACAACAGTTAAAAATTTTGGATTTTTGGAAGATAGAGATTCATATATTTCATATATTTCTCCAGGCAATGCATTTTCCTCACTGTACTAATGCAGGCCTGAAAAGAGCTACTAAGAACGACAATGTAGTTACTCTACATATCCTATCTAGTTTTTCTTTGCAGTATGAACTGTTGTTATTAAGATAATTGAGATGATAAAATGACAAAAAGAAATATAGAATATTCACTACTTAAAAACTTTTATTTCCACATTAGGGATGGGAATTAGAAATTATAACAAATTGTAGTTGCTGGACCTTCTATAGTTGAATATCAGCTTACTGCTTTTAACTGTACAAGCAGTAACACTAAAAAACAGTGGGAAGAATCAGGAATTCTCCATCAATCTAACAAGAGATAGCATTTACCGGGATGATGCATTATGGCAGTGATAAACTTCAACTTGAAAAATTGAGCAAAGCTCTTCCTGAAAATCACTTTTGCAGGCTGCATAGGAAGTGAAGAAGAGTACAGCAATGTGTGAGAAAGCAATAAAACATTATTCAAGGGTGTTGAAAGAAAGATGAACTATGAAACACTTTTTAATTTCCTGACCTCCCAGCTGCCAGAAACAGACAGGACACTGTGCCTTTTAGGAACACAAAAATGCCACAATGCTGCACTCCATGACCGTCATGCTCACATGTCTTCATGTAGAATGCAGTCCATACGTTCGTTTTAAAACACCATGAAAGAAATCAGGCAAGATCTAGGACTTCCTGTCTTTTCAAACATTGGGCACTATAATGCTCAATGTTAATGTAAGATGACCAGGACGTTGTTTGGCTTTTGGTTATGTTGGGTTTGAGGTTTTGTGTGTGGTTTCTGCATAGACTTTTTGTGTGTGACTTTGTGTTTGGTTTCTTTTTTTTTTTTTCTTGGCACAGGGGAAAGGGGGTGGCCAAGGCGTAGAAAGAGTGGCATATTAAATGGAAAATAAGTTTTGAGGAACATATATGAAAAAGCTTGCTTGGTTTCCCTACAAAGATCATAGTAAACCATAGCAGAACAAATACATCCTTACTTTTACAAGCTACAACCAAGAACAAACCCTCTTAAAGCCCCACTAAAAGTCTCTGGTAGACAATATTGATTTTCTGCCGCAGTTCACAATCACATCCTGATTTACTAGAAAAGTTGGTCTCACCTATTGCATTAGTTCTCAATGTTTGTAATTTTGGTTTTTCTTTTCTCTTCCACCACCTAATTCCCTCATTTACTGGGCAAGTGCATTTAGTGTTAACAAAACTTCGGATTACAAAAGTGGTTGCTGATAGAATGAAATCCATACATGACTATCTGCAAGAGATATTTAAATCATCGGCACTAAAATTCCAAACTCTTTTCTAGCCAAATTTCTTATTAATTTATTATTAAATTTCTTACTCAATTATTACAAAAAAGTATTCAAGAAAACCACTAGCAATTCCATGCAAGCATTCAGCCTTAGCTTCCAAAATGAAAATTAATATGTTATCATCTGCCAGTTTCTTGGTCTGCCTCTAAATCTCATTCTCATACAAGATACCTACTGTAGATCAAGCCTAGTTCAATATATTCAAGAAACAGCTAAAGCAAATGAGGCACAGGTGACATTCTGGTCAACAAATTCAGAAGCTTCAGTTCCACTACAGCACACTGATAAACACACTCGGTTTTCTATATTTCAAATCAGGATTCAAGTCACAAGCTCTTTGCTTTGATATATTTAAATTTCCTATATATACAGATCTTTTATTTTATTATTTCAGTCATATTCTAATATTGACTTAGTTATATGCAACTGGAACTCAACTGAAATCAATTAAAATAATTCAGATTTACAGTGCCACAAGATAAAAGGAAAAGCAGATCCTCATGTCTTAAAAGGATCATGAAATGAAAAGTATCCATCATAATACACAGTAAACACATTCTGCATGATACAGATGTTTGCATAGCAAATGCTGAGGTCTGAGTGCCTCTAATTGTTCTATAATGGTGTAATACTACTCACTTGAAAAGCAGAGGATTCTTTAATAACCCATGTCATTTGCATCATGAAAGGCTGATGTGAATTTCAGCTGCAATACCTGGAAACTCAAATTATTGTATCAGTAGACCAATCCCTTCTATGCCTCTGTTTAAGCAGTTTATGAATCACATTGGAATACCAGACAACCATCTTCCAACTGCTGAAAGGTTTTGTTCTGTGTCGCAACCCAACAGAAGTTACAGGAATGACAACAGCTACAGTAGGCTAGCAGCAACTCTTAAAAGTACACAGGTCCAGATTTCTCACACAGGGACAAAGGCAGCATGAGCTTTTTCATTAGCTACAGCTTTCTGTTCCCACATCATGCCACCCACACACGGCTGCTGCAAATTGCTGTAGCTTCCACATGGAACTCTAAAGCACTATGACTTAGTGAGTTCAACAAAGTTCAAATGCTGTGTTATATATTACATGAAAATATCAACTTCCATGATGTCATTTTTAGAAATCCTTGTTTCATAAGAATTTAAGATGGGATTTCCAAATCAAACCAATGTATTCCAGCTATGCTGAAGTTTATAGTATAAAGTAGTTCAATTTCACTGACTTCTGTTAGTATTGAAAACAGCAAAATCGATTTTTCTTGCTTCTGGAAAAATGATCACAGAATTATTTAATACACTTTTCCCTGAGGGCCGTGAGTAAACAAAAATCAAGAGCATGAACAAATAGAAATAATACAACAACCACATACTATCACCGCAAAATAATGAGGAAACCATGTACACTCTCTGATAGTTACCAAGAGAAAGTTCCCATAATTAGATTAAATTAAATGTTAAGCAGGTTAAGTCAACATCACTTCCTTAGACCCAGGGACATACACAATTAAAATTTATTTCTATTTGATATCATTCATAATGTTTTGTGGAAAAAGGTGAATATGGCATTAGAGATATAAACATGAAATACGGCATTAGAGATATAAACATGACTAATCAGAATACAATTAAAACAAATTTAATAGGACTCCTGTATAAATCCCAGCAGAAGTTGTATGGCTGGCTATAATTTTCCATGCATCTTTGTTCTGTCTCACAAGGGTGACAAAGGATAGTGATGTTTCCTTGTAACTTTTTTCATAAGAACGGACAAAAACAGCATATTCATTGCACAGAAGAGCTTTCTGGGCTTTTTCCTCTTTCTTCATTTGCCAGTTAACTTTGAAACAGTTAAATAAACTGACTTAAACTACAGCTTAGAGTCACTTCCTCTTGATAAATGATACCTAACATTAACACAAAGTATTGAAGACTAAAAAGTGAGGGATATTACCAGGTACATCACAGACTGAAATCTATCCTTTTTTTTATCATTCCATCTTACATTTTGTTTGGAATGAAATTAGATAGGTGGTGCTCCTTCTGATTAACAAGAAAAAAAATCTGAAATAATTTGTATCATTTTGACCAGCTGAAATTCTTCTGAATATTTCGGCACGTTCAGACATGACTACAAAGTAAGGTGCAAATGGGTTTTACCATGACTCGCTCTATACTTCAAGGCACATCATATTCTAGTATTTTAGACATTTTTGGGCACATGATCACAATAATAAATTCTTCTCAGTTTAACTGATTTAAGAGGGAATGGGAGTATGTCTAGTTTCCATGTTGCACCATACATAAACAGTAAGCTTTTAAGTAAAATAGATTAAATACACTTTTTCATATGGGAGATATTTCGGTTTTATTCTTATCCAAGTTGTAATTTCTGGTATGCAAGAGACTATGATGAAATACCCACTTCTACCTATAGCAGTGGATAATCTATACATTAGTACATGTTTTTTTAGTCTAGAAGTTTCTTAGCATATGTTATGGTTTTCAACCATGTGGAAGCTATACTGATACTACATTATAGTAACCTCACCCCTAAACATTTCATATTCTAGACAAGCAAGAAAACAAAACTGAAGGTTGAAGTCAGTGATAACGTCCACTTACAAATGGGAGACTAAAGCTAAGCAATATCAGCCAAGGACTGTTGTGCTGTCTATCACACCAGTGCCAGAGTCAGTCCCAATCTGCAGCATTAACACACAGATATATGCTTTATATATGTAACATATACACATACACAGATTTTCTAATGTTTTTATGTATAAACACATATATACATATACTCTCAGTAAGCCACTAACAAATACTGTCTTGACATTGTAATTTCCTACTCAAGAATTTCAGTACAGTACCTATTAGTTGCATTTGCATCTTAAAGCAGTCACCTCTGCTTTGATAAACAAAAGAATCAAGCCAAATTTAGTTTCACCACAGCAAGCAGCAAGATCCAAATGAACTTGACACAATGGGAAAACTTTCTGCCAACTCAGAAACATAATAAATTTTTGATGCTCATTTGGAATTTAAAACACAATGTGACAGTATAAGTTTAATTTTAAGAATCTTACTAAGGGTTTACATCTAATTCTGATTTCCTCCTCTAATTTTAAGAGTAATTAAGTTAACAGACTTAAAATATTTACAAATTTCTGAAGCTAGGAGATGGAACTGATATGATGCTCCAACTGTTCACAAACTGGAAAACAAATAAGCTGTAATATTTAAGTGAGTTCCACTGAAGATGTGAAATCATACTGGAAAGGAAATAAGGCAGCATATTCTAGAAATTGTACAGGACTCTCTAAATTAGTCCAAACAGGAAATGTATGTGTATTTCACATGCTTCCAGTAACACCTGAATCCGGTCCAAGAAAAATATAATGGAATCAGAAAAGAGATTACATTTGTATAGTTTAAAGAACTCTTTTCAGTTGGAAGGATCATACCCCTTTTACTTACCCCTCAAAAGCGGATGGGATCAAAACGCAATAGGGGCTTTTGTGACAAATTTTATTGTGCATCCGGCTGTGAGCCTTGTACATCATTCCTGTCCATGCTATCACTGGCTTTTCACAACACAGTACAAAATTAATGGTGCAATTGTAGCTTTGAAAGCTTCACAGATAATCCCGGAATTTCTACACTTCATGGTCATAATGACTACTGCTTAAAAACCTTACCAGCAGCTACATTATTTACAAGCAACATGAAGTCCACTTCAAGAAGTCAAGTATGTAGGTATTGAAGGAGAATAAAATTCTTAAAGCATTCCGCAGGGTGATGTAGAACGGACAGCTATCAAGATACATTAATATGCTTTAATGTTTCATATGCCAAAGTTTTTTTAAGTATTTTAGTTTGGTGTTGGGGGCTTGTTTTATTTTTTCTTTTGTCATAAAATAAACAAACAAAAACCCAAACAACTTTATAAGGTATAATTCATTTTTATATTTCAAAGTCAAATAAATTACCTGAGCAGAGAGAAAAACGGTAATTTTTACTTACTCGAACCTTATTAAGGCTTTTTTTTTTTTCACAGATGCAAAAAACCTAACCCAATCTACTGTTATGCAATAATCTTACTCTTCTCTTCCAAACAAAGGTAAAGCACAAGTTTCCTAATACAGTCTGACAGAACTGGCCAGACATGCTATTTAGAAGTAACACCATTTGAAGGCAGGTTACTCTTTCTAAAAAGGCTAGGAAAAAACTTTTATGATAATATGTCCAGGCTGTAGATCCTGAGATATTTCCCCTTGTCCAAGTCAGCTTCATGCCAAGTGAATCAAGAAGTAGCCACCTGAGATGCAAAATGAGACAAAAATAATTATTCCCAGGGTATCCTGCTGCCAAGCAAAGCTAGAATGGGGGCATCGCAGGTTTTACTTAGAATTGAGACCTAGCACTGACAAGTGAGTCTTACATTAGCATATCTTGCTGATAAAAAAATCATTTGTATCAGGTAACCAGCTTTGTTATTTGAGATAGAATCACCTGAGAAGACAACTTTTGTCAAAGTAACCGTACCTGTATTGTGACATCTGTAAGCACAGACCTTCAGGCATCATACTCTTGACTACTCTACTGGTGGATGAGGTAGGAAATCAAAAATAAACTCAGTGATTCCGAAGTGATGGCTCAGTGCTCTGTGGTCACCATTCAATTGAACAAGACACAGTGGATTACTGTATGGTGGCTTTAAAAAGTCAAAAGTTGCTGGTTCCATCTAGAAGCAATCTTCCAGGTTGTCTCTCACACATACATAACTCAGATGAAGTACTGTTACATACCTGTCAGAATGTTAAGTTACACCACTTCTCTTCTGTGGCATTTTACATCAGTGCAAGTTAAATTTCCAATCACAGTTAATTGAAATCATTATGTTGTCAAGATATTTCATAATATTAACAATGGATTGATAGTCTTTTCATGTTATTTCAAATACTTCTCAAAAGAAATGTATTGCAATTTGCTGTGTTCATTAATACATTACCAAATCTATTCATTTTAAGAGAAAATATTGACAAACATTTCATTACAGAATGTATTATCTTTTCCAGAAGACTGGTTTAACCTGGTTAGACCTAGCACAGTAGGACAAGAAAAAAACATCATTTTCCTTAGCTTTTCCAACTATTTTTAATAGAGATGAAATACGCCTCCCACACAATAAAGTCTTTTTACTCCTAACGAATGTCTCTAATCAGTGAGACACTATGAGATATCATTGCTTTTAATGTGACCATAGCAGCAGCGTTTTCAGAACTACAAAAAAAGAAAACGTTTTGAGGACGGGAAAAAACCCAAGCATGAAGCTTTACATTACAACCTCCCTTGTTATCTGGAAAAATCTTATCTATACGCCAATAGATAATATGCTATGCAGTCAAAGGAAACTAATCAGTATTTCTTACAGAACTAGCATTTTTTTAACAGTTTCATAGAACACTGGATCTGTCAGTAGACTTAATATATTTATTTTTTTTTGTCATTTAAATTGCAAGACTAAAATTCTTATTTGTACGTTTCTTGACTAATATTGATTTTTCCATGCCAGTTTAAGGGCAGTCAGTACAGCACTAAAGAGAAACACCCTTATTGCCTTATGTCAACTCCTACAGGATATGCAACAGAAAATTACGTGCAAGATATAAGTAATTAAAGCTATTCCAGAAGCACTTACATCGTGTCATTTCATGTCAGTGCTTTTAACCATTTTAAATGAAAATTAACACTGCCTTCCACTAGGAGAAGTAATTACTTTAAAATTCAATTCTTTGCTACAAAATTTTCTAAAATGGAGAAATTTCAAAGTAATGTGTATTCATCCAAGTAAATTTGCTGTTGAGTATTTTATTAAGCAATCACTAAGTGCATGCAAAAATGTAGAAGCATCATAATCTCTGCGTTACACATATATACTTGAGAAATGAAGAAGTTCAGCAATCTGTGTTACATGTGGTAAGACAAAATCAAAACAAAAATGAAGTTTTCAGATTCTGCATTAAAAGCAGGTATCTTTGTCTCACTGTAGTGCAAATGAGCAAGTACTGCCTCAGAATAGTAATCAAATCTAGTTTCTATACTTGAAAGCCTATGCATACAGTCCAAATAATTTCATATTATGGCTAAACCCTACCCCCACTGAAATCAATAGAAGACATAGAGATGCAGGAGTTTGTGTTTCCTTTGCTGTCTTTTAAGAATGTACTTACTGAAAGTGCAACATGTATATATGTGTGTGTGTGTGTATATACATATATAAACAGTCATGTCTTCAGGAACCATCACACTGATCTATTTCTATATAAGCAGATTTGTGCATTTAAATCACCTTCGGAAAACTGGAAGTGCTATAGAGCAGCAAAAAAACCCCACAAAACCCCAGAATGCTTGCAAACACATAAGAAGTTGCTTCAGTTAAACTTTTGCTTCAGCCTGTAACTGTTAGTACCATTAAATACGAATTGCATGTGGATGTGTCATCCTGCCAATAGAAAGGCTTGACAAGGGGATTTCATTTGTATTCAAAAGTATCTGACTTTGAGCCCAGAAATTCCCTGGAGGACTGCAGCAGGAAAGTTTCTCTGATTTGTTTTAATTCTAAAGTATTCATCTTCCTTCACAAAACATCCCATAGTTTTACATTATCAATAGGCCTGGCATATATATTAGTCCTTAAATTTCTTGTAGGATGGTAGGTGTCTCTAGTTCTGATAAAGTTTCAATTGGCTCTCAGACAGGAACAGGTTATTCCAAATATGTTATTTTCATCCTTGAAAATAGCAGACTATATCTGTCCTGAGTTAAACCAGTGTAGATGTGGACTGACTGCAGTAACTTCAATTGAAATTACACTGATACAGACAAGACCAGATTTGACACAGAAACTAGAAAGAAATTTAACTTTGTGCTTTACAACACTTTCACAGTTACAGTTCCTTAGACTTTTTTGCCTCAGACCTATTTTCTAACATTGTCATAATGAATTGCCTTTCCCTGCTTACTGGTTTGGGTTAAAAACTATGTAGTGTTGTTCAAGTAACACATTTGTCAACAGCTCTGTAAGCTAAATTATGCTTTTTAGATTTTTATTTTTTTTTTTACCTTTTGCTAGCAAATAAAGATGTGTTTTGTTTTTACAATACTTGACTGTATTTCAAAGGCACTTTGAACTAACTGCTTATCATAGCAGACATATTCCTGTCACCTTTGGAGAGCTTAAAATGGATTAATTCGAAATAAAATTGACAAAAGCAAGCACAAAAAATGTCTGGTTTAATTACATTAAGCAAAATACCTTCTTTGCTGATTTTCAAAATACTTGTTTTCTAGTCTAAAAAGTAGAAAACATTCAAAAACTGATAAAATAACCTGTCAGTAATACTTCACTCCCAGTGCAAGATGAAAGATAAAGCAGAAAATACTAATTATACACATTCATGCTTTATCAAGGTTTCCCAAGTGAAATTTATATTTTAACTGATTTTTTTCCAAGTACTTATTAATTTTTATGCAGTGTTAAACCATCTTTTCACATTCCTCAAGCTGAAACTAACCCAGCATCCAAGACCAATAAAAGAGGATCAGGAGGCACTTACTGCCTTTCACTGTTACCACTTCTTTTAATGGCTAGTCCAGAATTCTTGGACATAACTTTGTTAATGAAAATGAAAGATTTTATATCATCCATAAGATGAAAATCGTAGAAAATTCACTATATTAGGAAACGAAGGGCATTCACATAGCTTTCTCAAGGTGTAAGCAAAGGTGCAGTGCTATCTTTTTAACCTGAGAGAGGAGAGCAAGTCACAGTTTCTCAAATACTCTTTCTATTGTTTGTTTCTAATTATGGGTAAAGCACAAGAGATGACAGCACATTTGAGACTAACAAATCTCATAAATGAGCTGCACCTTTAAGGTTAATAGTGCTTTTTGTTATCCTTATATAGAGTCTGCCAGCATATAAAACAGAAGGTTTACTCCTTTGCCAAACCACCCCCACACACACACACTCCTACTGAGGACCTGGCAACAGTAAAACAGACACTATCCAGCTCCTGCATTTTATTGCCTTTCAGTTGAAGACAACTCCAATTATCTTCTTTAGTGGACTAGGACCCCCTGCAAAAAGCTTTGCTGACAAGCAAATCTGTTTCTCTTTTAAAACAGCTTTCCTAGATTGAAGATAGCCTAACATTTATAGAACTCACGCTTTTGTGGTGTAGCATTTAAAACATCAATCTCTGTTGCTAATTTACTCCACTTATATATTACAAAATTAAGATGGAAAAAAGTTAACACCACCAATTTTCCAATAACAGTAAAAGAGTTAATCTGACACAGAAACACAGTTCCTCATCTGAAACAATATCCTTGAACTCCCCATTAAAACCTCCCAGTCGGGTACCATCTAACACATCCAGTATAAAAAGCAAATATGACCAAGATCACGGAACAGGAAGCATCAAGAGTTTTGAAAGTTTAAGAATAAAGCTGCTGAACCAACAAAAAGAAACTTTAAGTCCCCCTCTTGCAATAAATGACCAGCAGAAAACTGGTCAGTTCATCTTACTGTATTTTCAAGTTGTATCAGATGCTATCACTTCAGAAGGAACAGAAGAACATGCCTGCCTTTATTACCAGGTGAACTGGCTGAAATACTTAGTAAGATAAGAATAATGTAGTAGTCTAGAGAAACATGCTATCATCAGTACCAACCTCCAGAGTACCTATAAACACAGGACATTGCAAACGCCTATCAAAATTCCCTCTGTAGACTGCCTTAATGGCAATTACATATTAAATCCTCATACAGTTCAGGCTGACATTATTTGTTGAAGAAACATCGGGAATCTTCAAACCTGAATCCAACAATACCAAATGGCGGTGCCTAATTTACTGCAAAGAGATCAATGAATGAAAAAAAAAAAAAAATCCACTGCAAATAACCCCTACCCACCACCCCCTCAAAAAAAAAAACACAACACATAAGAAAAACCCAAACAAAAAATTAAACCAAAACACCAGCTACGCTTATTCCCTTCAATTTTTCCTCTGAGCAAGCCAGGCAGCATGAATGCGTTCTACTGCAATACATTATAATATGGAAATTGTTGAAAAAAACATTCAGTTTAACTTCTCAATTATCTCAAATTTCTATAGGTGACACAAAATAAAACCCCTTCCTTTCAGAAGTATCTTCTAACTGGTTCTTCCATGCTTTCTGTGTTACAGATGAAATCAACAGAACTTCCTTGAAATAATGGCATTACATGGAAAACACAAGGGAATAAATGAAGATCCTGAATTGTATAAAAAGCTGGGGGGGTGTGTGTGTGTAAAACTGTTCTTCCACACCAGCAAAAATGGAAATATTATTTAAACTTTCTAGTGGCTAAATGCAGTTCATTAACTCCATCAGTTTTTTAAATCATTTTCATAGATAACTGTTGCTAACAAGTTCATTTTTAATATAGTCACAAAGGTTTAGTCAATGGGAATCTGAACATGTTAACAATAAAATAAAAACATGAACTATCTGATCTCCATATAAATAGCTCTATTTAATGCATTGTATTTTATTTCAAACTCATAGTGTTTGTTTAGAATCAGCTTGCTACTCCTGATAGCCTAACCTTGTAAATAGTATCAAATTGCGATGCCTAATTTGCAGTGAAGACAGTTTAAGCTAATTAAAGTATGCATTCTCAAAACATCTGCATGCTACATACAGGTAAATTTATATAAACACCTAAATAACACTGAAATTACAATAGTCATGCCAAGTCAGATGTTACCGTGATATTAAATCTTATTTAAAACAAAATGGGGAAGAGGATTCCTGCATACTATTCACAGTACCTGTAAATGAGACCTAATCACAGGTAATAAAGCTGTTTACAATTAGCATGCTAATTCTGAAAGTGCAACAGAAATGAAGATTTCTTTTCCAAGGTTTTTCACACATTCCTATTCCCCAAATAATAAGACAATAGAGAGTTCCCTCCTAAGTGCAAGCATTTAATGCCAGTATTCTTAACTATGCTAGGTTAGTTGGAGTCTCTCTCAATCCAATGCTTAGTTTGTGGCAAACCAAAAGTTTTTAAACTTCAGTTTCTCCCTATTCCTGTAATTCCACATCAGGGAACTAACTTAAGTGATTAATTCTCAAGTAGCAACACAACTAAAGCTTTATAAAACCCGATTTAACTTGTTTTTACCACAAGATATGTTCTCTTAAGGGAAATAATTAAATATCTCACACAGGCAGGCTTTTCACTTGCAGAAATAAAACTGGTTTTGGATACGCAACAGAACTGCACCATTAAAAAATAGGTCTTTCATATCAAGAGCCATCAGCTATAAAGAGACTATGGGCCACTAGTGTTGATGCCCAAGGCTCTTTCCAAAAGTGAATGCATAATAAGTCTAATGGACTGAATGGCAAGGAAGAACTCATATTGTTCATCTGTCTGCACCTATCAGGGCCAAAGGAGATGAAAAAGCAGAAGTGCAGAAAAAAAACACTAAGGAAAAAAGGCTGCTTAATAAAAAAAATAAATACTTGTTACATGAATATAGCAGCTTCAATTGAAAAACTTGGAAGTAATTTACATAAAGAAATACAATGTGTGTGTATAGTTACACACATTTATATAAGGCGAACATAGCATATATTTCAGCATATTAGATGTATTTAACTATATAGGACAGAAATGTATTTTGGACCTGAAAATGTGCATTGGAGGAAGTTAAAAATATTTCACTCAGTAAATTCTTCATTTCAGTACTTCTAAAAAGTTGATTTGACTTTTTTTTTACAAGCATGCATAATTATTTTTAATCCTGGTTTGCATAGAAACAAAGGGAGAATAGCTAGTTTAGCTACATGTTCAAAATCATCCATTACTGTTACACCTAAGAACAGAACCCATGTCAAACTTCCAGTCCTGTGGTGCATTTAGTGATCACAGCACTCAAATTACTTTTCCAGAGTAATAGAAAATGCTTCAGAAATTAAGAGTTACTGTTATGGACTGTACCATCTATTGTACACCCTCTAGCTGACACTAGAAAGGATAGTTTTCTGCTCAACTAAGTCCTCCAGTGGATTTAAGCCAGTGGCTGACAATCTTTTCCAGTCTGGAGACCCCAAAACATTTTTGGTTTTACTTACAAACATCAAAAAATAACTGTAAAATTATAAACAGTTGGCTGCATTTTCTCAACTACTTCTCAAAGCCTTCTACAACAGCAAACTCAAAACCATGAAACTCATCTGTTGTTGTTTAACCTCTGCTGGCAGCTAAACACCTTGCAGCCACTCCCCCCACACACAATGGGATTAGAAAGACAGTCAGGAGGGGGAGAAATAAAGCAAGACCCTGGGGGAGTCAAGATAAAGACAGTTTACTCATGATAGTACTAATGAAATAAGAGAAAATGAGTATTAGAAGCTGGGAAGGCTCTAACTGTGCCTGAAATGCCAACTTTTCCTGCTCCAGCCAAACTGAAGCAAGTTGAAAATAGGCAACCCCTGTTGAAACCAGGCCAGCCTTCCCCTTAGGAAGGGGGATGACTCAGTTGGTATCAAATATCCCACTGGCTGGCTCAGTTGTTTATCCCGGCTGTGGCCCCTCCCAGCTGCAGCCCCTCTCAACTGCTTGGGCCAGCAGCAGTTTGTGATAACTAACCCAAACGTAACCCAGGACACTCACCCAAAACAATTCTGTAATATTTAGCATAGGCAAAACCAAGACAAATCTGAAAAAGTAATCTCTAGGGAACATTTACTACAATTTTGTAGAGCTTGGATGAGAAACCTCTATATATTTCTCTAACATCTGTTAGTGTGACATAAAAGCCTTTTATGTTCAACGTGTTGATTTATGTCACTGTTTTGTAATATGGAAGAATTCCTGATTTGCATGTATTACTTCATTTTTCGTAATATTTCACAATCCATCAAGCATAGCAGAAAAGAAGTTGAAAATCTAGACTGACAGAGTGCAGCTTGATCACATTTACCTAAACAAATTTCTAGGCATAAGCATCAATGACAAAATTTGTTCATGCCTTTTTTTAGAACAAAATTTAAATTACACTACTGAAAATAAAAAACAAACTAAGAGAAAACTGCTATCATATTCCAGAAAGATTCTGCTGAACTAATCTTTTTGTACCTGTGCTGGGATTCCATACATAATACTATGCCAGGTTTTTGAGAGGTAGGAAAATGTGACAGTTCAGCTTTGTTTACAGTGCTTAGAGCAGAACGAAGAATTGTCTGATTTAGCTAAAACAACAGAACTGATTGTACAAGGTTCTGTTTACACATCCACGGTTGCTAAATTGTAGCATGGAGTAAAAATGGTAGCCTGCAACACCATCCAGACAGCGTAATAACACTCAAAGCACATACAAATCAACTGCCCTAATGGCGCACTCTGTTGATTTTTATTCTTCAAAATTCTTCATGTAATGTTTAACTTCACAGCATTTGGGTTGAATAGTTTTTAAAACTAAAAACAAAGTAACAGAAGTCACAGGGCCAGATTTCATTTTCTGGAGGAACAAGTTAAAAAAGAAGAAATTGTAAAATTAAACAGCTCAGAAAGA
The DNA here is from genome assembly GCA_025331215.1 of Actenoides lindsayi. Lineage (NCBI taxonomy): Eukaryota > Metazoa > Chordata > Aves > Coraciiformes > Alcedinidae > Actenoides > Actenoides lindsayi. The sequence continues at coordinate 53,015 of WTSP01005103.1, forward strand.
TGTTGCAAACACTAAAATGCAGACAATATACTCCTGCTTGTTAGCAAGATACATAGCTATGCTTTCTCAGGGTACATTGAGTACCTTCAGAATGCATGTTACAGGATTAAATATAAGAACTGACAATTACAAAGGAAATAGTTCATCTCCATGCCAAAGCTTAAGATTCTGCCACGCTTTGCAGCAGGCTCATGACAGTATCACTTTTAGCATACTACAACAATCAGATGGCCCACTAAATCTACTCATCTCTACAGGAGTCATTTCTGAAGATTTTATCCTGACAGGCATAAACTGTTTTTTGCTTGTTTGGGGTTTTTTACCAGTACGTGTCGCATGTTTTTCAGAGCAAAGAATGTGGGCATCTGACAGAACTGGATGGCTTACTTCATATGCAGTGAAGAGTATCTACTACATACGGCAGGATCAGGTTCCACATCTCACCTTAATTTCTAAAGCAGTGTCCCCATTCTAGGCAGTAACAATCACAGACTGTTGGAAAATCAATTATTTTTAGGTTTGGACTAGAAATAGAGAAAGAATCAGATAATGTTTTCTTTTCCATTCTATACCTACCATGCCTCAATTAAGTTAATTTTGTGAGCCCCTCTCCACAGCCACAGTCAGTGGTTCTATAGTTCATTAGAAGGCATGGAATTACATTGCAGAAATTGCCTTTTCATCCATATATCCTAGCTAGCTATGCTGAACAGAAGCAATCTTCACAAGATTGAGACAAGCAGCGGGACTGCTTCAAACTTCAGATTGAACCAACTCTTCCAAATCTTACCAATAAGAAGGACCATTAAATAGATATATTACCTAAGGAATATGTCAAATTAAGCTTTTGACATCTGCATGTCAATAACCAGTATCTTAATGGATTCTGACTGAATGGTACACTATTCTTCCAGAAGCAGGTCAGACAGATTTCACAGGAAAAGTGGAACTTGCAGCATCTTTAGTGGTAAGATGTGAAGTTCTCTCTGCTGTAGCATTTGAGCTGAAAGAAAGCATTAATTAATAACAAAGAGTACCCTCCATGCCAAAGCAATGCACATTTAAGGAGCCACATAAAACTACAGAAGCCAAGCACAATATGCTGTTAACATTTCTCATAAAACTTGTACATAATATTCAATTAACTATTGAACAAGATTTTTTTAAAAAATACTGAATATTTAAGAAACAAAAGGAAACTGTTTTTAATAGACAATATTTTGTATGGAAATTAGCTATTACCTTTTGCTAAACCCAAAACTGAGATCTTAAATATTATCTTTTTAACCTTAGCAGTTTGTTCCATTTACTCCACACCTCACAACAAATCACTAGTGGCAGAGCTGCACCAAATGTACACAGAAATCTTTTAAAATATGCATTATCACATTAGTGTTTTGATTAGAAGAAGAATTTTATCAAATACACTAAATGCAAAGAGAAAAAATGTTCAACAAACAGTATTATCAGCTGCATCATCAGAACAGCCCTTTGCAAGGGAACAGTGTAAATGCCTTAAGGGGAACACAGATGTCTCCTCTGATGAGCTTTGCAAATATGCTTCATTTGCAGCAATTGTGTCCACATCTTTTGTTTGATATCTGACTATTATCAGTGGTCCATAGGTGGAAGGTATATTTCCTCTGAACCACACTCTTATCATGAGGATGCAACACAGCATTATCAGAAGGAACACTCCTGTATTTATGTACTTTCCTTCTAGCTGTATCTAAGAAAGTAGCAGCAAGGACTTCTAACTTCTATTTGATATTAATTATTACAGTGATACAGTCTTAGAAATATTTTTCAGCAATAAAGAGTTCTATAACAGAAGTCACCCTCCACTATAGTCACCCTCTTTCCCTAAGCCAGTTTTGCTATCACTGTCTGAATACTAACCATGTTCTTGACTTTTTTCAAATAATAATACTACTCAAAACTCGACACAAGATTTTTAATGTGTTTGCTCTTCTTTACTTGAATGACAGAATGCCACAGATGTCTTAATTTAGAAATTAAGGAAGCACTAAGTTTCAAAAATGTTAGCAAAGTATATTTATTCCAACTGTAGAAAAAACTGAATGCTTTGCCATAATTTCAGAATAGATTCTACAAGTGTGGCCATCTATCTAAAGTCACAGAAGTCAGCAAAGCAGAAAGCTTCTGAAGACAACTTTACAGGAGGAAATTCCCATAGCAGAAGCTATATGCTGACTGAAACACCCCAGAACTGGTTTCAATTAGACTAAACTGAAATCAGTGTTACCAAAAGCAAGCTTTTAAAAATTAGCAGTTTTAATTAACATATTTATGAATCCTATGTCTAATATATACACTTTTCTATTTCTGTTTTCTCAGCTAAGATTTCAAATTAAAGGTTTTAAGCCCAATTAAGTCCAGTTGCCAGTATATTTCATGTCATTCTTTTATGAAACATACTGTGTATCTTTCTCTTGATTTGATTTTAGCAGGTATATCTACCGTACGCTCCCCTAACTCAACGCCACATAGCAGTAGTTAAAACTGGTAAAATTGAGGAGAAAAATTACTATCTCTTTGACTAGTCATATACTTCACGGGAGACTTCTCAGAAAAATAAGTTTAATATTGGCATATATTAACACTAAAAGCAAGCTGATGGAGAAAGAATTAAAGACAGTCACTTTTCTTCCCATATTAGAATGTCTTAGCTGATAATAAAGTAGTTTCTTGGCATCATACCAAGAAATTATGATATTCTTGGTTTTATTATTTTAGTTTAACCACTAAATTTTTATTATTTTTTTATGAGACAAGATCCACTGAAATTACAGGAGCTTCGCAAAACACAGGGTGGCTATCTGACAGGTGTAGTGACAACCAGAAATACTACAGCTACATTGTAGAACTGAATACTCCTATGCTAAAGAAATATGTACACCTAGAAGAACTTTCTCTCCCACAGGACTGTGGGCAGAAGCTGACCCTTTGATCCACAGCAAAAACCCTTCATGAAATCCTTGGTATTGTCAATAATAAATCAATATTCAGAAAAATAAAACGCATAAATGGAACCTAAACTAGCTGCAGTTACCATAGAAACCATTGAGACTTACTCAACACTTCCTACTCTATTCCATTATCATTCAGTATCTCGTGAACTCAAATGGAGAAGCATTGTTCCTATTCCTATGGAGACCCTGGAAATAGCCCACATCGTTTCGACAGGAGATTAAAGCAATATAGAACACATGTCTTGGATTCATTTATGTGCCACCAAGGCCTATGAAAGATTAAAAATAACTAAAGGACAAACTCCATTTCTCAGTAGAGAAGAGCATAATCCAAACTGTTCCCTATGAACAGCAGGTAAGTAACAAACAGCAGCAAGCATTTTATAATCTGTGAACAACTGCTACGAACAAATCTGTACAATTACATTAAGACACTGAAAGGCACATTCCCAGCACCTTTATGTACTGTCTTTATAGACATGCCCTAACCTGGTAAGACTATGCCCTTTAGTTATTATGACATTTCTTATATTGGTTTACCAGGGTAAGGAAAGGGAAACTAACTTTTGTACAGCTATAATAGTATATAATCTAAAATGCATACACTACTCTTTCCATCTCAGAAGACCTAAAAAAACCACCCCATCTGCTACACACAGGTTCAGAAATATGTATACTGTTAAATAAACAAGACTCATGAATATTTGAATGATCATGTATTAAAGGTAAAATGCTTCCCCATCACTCTCTTCTGACAAGATAAATGTCTTCTTTTTCTACTCTAGTAATTTAGAGTGTGTGTCAACTTTTGATCTAGCAATTAGAAAGTATGACTGCAAGCCTCAAAAAAAGCCCCCCCAGAGCCAGTGCAGTAGTTTATCCACCACAGAGACAAATCTCTGACCGTGTTAACATGAAATGCTTTCAGGGAAGAACAGAACAGTAATTTTTTGTACTCCATTGCATTCATAGAGTCTTTAGAATAGGTAAGTTGATTATCCCTTCCCATACTCTGTAATAGCTGTTTGGTATCTGTAGCCTCTTCTTGACAGGCAAAAAATGAAGAAATAATCCAGAAGTTCACTGATACCAACATTAAAAAAAAACACTTTTAAAAAAATCTCTCTTAAGTTGATCTCTAACAAAGTTGTCCATGTTTGTATCACCTGGTTAGTAATAGTTTGGCATAGATTGTCCACCAATACTAGCACAATCCCATGTATGTCAAATTTTATGTCTATACTGCCTGATCAAAATGAAAACTACTCCTAGAGACTGAAAGAACGGAAATCTGTTTCCTAATGGTTCTCTGTTGGAATTAATACAAACACATTCTGAGGAGCAGGAAACAGGTACAACTCCTACCTCATAACCAAGGGCTAAAGGTACAAGTGGGGATATTAACATAATATATTTGAGACATTATCCTTCCCAATAAGCCTGCTCTTAGATACTCATTGGGTGAAGGAGTAAAAAAATAACCCAAGGCAAGCATTTTGTACTGAAGAACCAGACATAAAACTGACCACTCCTCTGGAGCAATGCGTGAAACTGGCAGCACAACTTCTTCCGAGCTCTCAAAAAGTAGGAAACAGTAGGTGTAAACAATATTGAGTTTTACATAGGAGCACCAGTATGAGAAGCATTCGTGACAGTTAATTCTGCCAGTGTTCAGAATCACTTCCACAGAGACTGTGTGAAAGTTTTTTTGTATACATAATTTGCAAAATATCCATACTTTGGTTTTGCCTAGTTAGCTCTAACATGTACATCTAAAAAATACTGCCAAAATTTAAATGACAAGCCTGTTTTTTGGTCACAACTCACAGCAAACACTACTGGCAGGCCCAGACATCCCAGCACAAAGAGGTTTTATGGCAAGTTTCAGATAATGAAAAAGGTTGATTTATCTTTATTTGAAACAGAACATATAATTGAAGCTCAAAGCAAAATATTGCAAGGTTTGAAAAGGTTTTAATTTCTTTTAGTTTATTCTTTAAATGTAGTTCTTTTTGGTTTATCAGTGGAATGGAAGGGGAAGAGACAGAATATTGTGTTGCTTGGGTTTTTTTGTTTGGTTGGTGTTTTGCTTTTATTTGAGTTACAGAACTCTTACCTCTCCCACAATTATCAATGAAGTAAATGTTTTTAAGAAAAACAGTGAGGAGGGGAATCACCTCTTTCAAAGATTTCAGAGCTACTGTGTTTGTCAGGAATGGATTTAACCATTTTACTGTCTCCCATGACCCAGATCATGAATAATGAGCAACATCCCTTACTTTCCAGTAGATGCACTGAAACACATGACTTGGAAAATGTTTTTTCCCCAAAACAATTTTCAAATTAAAAAAACCGAACTGTTGCATCTTCAATTAATTCTACAGCCACAATGTTGAAGTAGATCACCTAATCTGTATTTTATAAGTTGCCTACTCATTTGTATCTATTGTCTAAACAGAAATGCTGGATTTTGCAAGACAATTGGACAAATGGCCACATGTTCATGTAAAAGTCCTACTTTGTACTGCAACTGCATGGATGTGAAGCTGTGACCTTTAAAAATAAACTTTGTCCTGTATTTTCTATACTGTTGGTGTTTATTTTCCTCACCCGTGAGTAGTCATGAAGTTTAAATATTGAAGAGGTAATCATAGGAGCAGCCACTATATAAATATTTGTTCAAACACTCACAAAGCACCTGGACAAACCAATCTGATATATCAGAAGTTGTTTTGTAAGGTAGAATAAGAGCTAGACCAGACACATCAAATACATGGTGACATATTCCAGTAGAGAGGGGTCCAAAGAATACTCAGTTTTAGTTACACAAAAAGCACTTGACATTCCACTAAGAGTCACTTTGGAGAAAATGACTGTCCAGGTAAGAATAATGAGAGTTTTTTCCATGGGCACACAAACAAGTTTGTACTTTACACTGATGTCTGTTCAACACTCTGATAACTTGTCTCCTTCGATTGTCCAACAAACCCAGGAGGCAGTTACACAACAGCCTTCAGGTGATCATGCTGAACTGTAGACCAATTATAACGCTTTTCCCAAGCCCATTTTCAGTGGACCACTTTTAAAACCTTTTTTGTAAACACCGGATATTTAAGATTGTTATTAATTTAAATTCTTGTGGTGTAAAAATGTACTATAATTTCTTGAGCTGCAGATATCTTACACAGTTTTCATTTCATGGCACTGTAAAGTCACCAGTTCTTTCTTCTTCAGGGGGAAGAAGAAAAAACCTCCACACTTTGATTCAAAAATATAATAGCTGGCAGGAACAGGCAGTGTTAAGTTAGTAGGAGTTCATGAGTAAGTCATAATATTTTCAAACAATAATCTTTGATGAAAATATTGACTTGACTTAGCTACATCCTCTATCTACAAATAATGTGAATATTCTCTCTAACACAAATGTTCATTGAAGCAGTGAACCTTTAGCAAATATAACTATAAAGCTGAATTTAAATGAACGGTCAATGTTCATACCAGAAATAGTGCTCCAGAAATTACATCCTATCAATTCAAATCCTGAAACTTACGAATGCTATATTAAAATAAATGTATATTGTTTTCTAAACTGAACAAAATTAACTAACAGGCTTCAAACATCACTACTTGTTTCTCAGATGGTTATTCATATTGTTAAGACCAGATGTGTGCAATACCTGCTGTTATACCCTGACAAGAATATAAGTATACTCTTAGATATATTCTGACCAGTGGTGTTGGCCAGCTGTATACAAAGAACTCCAGAAATAAACCAGACCCTTCTAAGAAGCAATGTAAATTGCAAGTATAAAAAAAAACCTAAAGAAATTAAGTCATTAAATGGAATTTAATAAGTTGTCTCAGTATCTTGTTTAAAAAAGCGTAGTAAAACATGGATTAGATTTTACGTTTTGGTCTCGATTGTTTGTATTTATGCTCACATATACCTCAGTAAAAACAACACAAGCCAATTTCTAATCACATAGCTAGTAGCATAGGCCTATTGGTTTGGGGTGATTTCTGGCCTTAATATTTAAATGGGAACAAAAAGCATGGCGCTAATATTTGTCATTTTTAATGCTAAAGACATCAGGAAAACATGCAAAGGATCAATATGCCACTTTTCCTAAGACAACCGATCCATCATTTTCTCATAGAAGACATGTAGTGCTAAAAGCAGCAACCAAACGTGCTTTCAAGCTCTTGATAAAAGTCAGCGTTTAACATAACCAAACGGGCAGAAGAAATCTTTAGGAAAATCAAATTAATACTACTGCCGAAGAACACAGCATCAATTGAGCCACCTCAGCTTTTCACTGTGAAAGACTTGATCAGGGGGTACAATTTCTGTTCTTTACTTTCCCTTCCCTCCCTCCACTCAAATAATTACTCCACAGACCAGAACTGACTCACAGTAGAACCTCTTTTAACCAAAGTAAACAATCAAGGACACAAATTCTGTTTTCAGTTTTTCTCAAACTAGTTCCAATCTCTGACTTGGATTTTTAAAAGTTTTAAATGGGATTTAAGTCACTGTAGCTGTTAGATTATAAGTACATGCATTCCAACACAGAAACTATTTCAAATCACACAGGAGCCAGCTTTTACCGCAGTGAACTCCACAGAAAACTCTTGTAAATTAAGTATGGTCTGACAAGGCTGTAAAATAATTACATTCAAATAAAGTGAAAACTATGAAGTTTTTTCAGTGGAAGTTTAAACCACATATTATCAATATCTGATTTGTGCCTCCTTTTGATACATAATTGTTCACATGTTTAAAGAATTTCCTAAGTTAGTGAAGAAAGAGATCAAAACAATATAAAATCATTCTTAGCCTACTGAAAGTATCACAAAACCCACTGCATGGCCAATTCAAACTTGCCTTTGCTTTACAGTTCTGACCACTATCTACATTTCTAAAACTATACTTATTGTCCAAGTTAACTTCTATTTTTGCTTGCACAATTTTAGTTCAAGACAAAGAGGCTTACAGCTTTACTGCATAACATGAAATTACTAAATTCAGTGTTTCTTGCACAGTTCAAAATCATGGTGCCAGAACACTTGAAATAGGCTGCAGGGTGGACTAGAAGTCAGTTTTTCTTACTTGCTGTCTCTGCTTCTCTCTTGCAGTGAGAATTAGTATGCTATTTTACTTCCAAAACAGAAAATTGGAATTGACTCAGTACCGATGCAACAAACCGATCAAATATCCATAACTAATGCTGGGACACAGCGGTTTTTAAAAAATGTTCTTTAAATTAAGAACATAGAAAATCGCAGAAAACTTACAAGTACTCTGCCAGTTAATGTCTGGGCAGATATCATGACTCCTGCCCAATCCTTCACAGAGGTCATCCATCCCACTTCTGCTGCCACATTCTCCTCTTTTTCATCTGTTGGTTTGCAGGCCCCATCTGCCTGTGTATCTCCACCACCATTGATCTTCTGGGCCTCCTGTAAAATAAGTATTTGGGTTAGTTAATGATTAGCAATTCCAAAGAGATAAGCACTGGTTCTATGGCTTGGGATAAAGAATGGTAGATTGGGATTCTCATGTAAGTGTCTCTGCTCT
>WTSP01005104.1:7556-23967 GCA_025331215.1 Actenoides lindsayi
TGTAAATTGTTGTGGACGTTCTAAATGTTGGAACTTGGTTAGGCGGTTTTAAAGGTTGTTTCCTTTTTTTCTGTTTTGGTGGTCTCTGCCCCCCCCCCCCCCCCGCCCCCCCGTGCCATTAGATCAGGTGGGTAGTTAAAAAGTGGAGTAAAGTCTACTTGTGTTTAAATCCATGATGTCCCACCACTAGTACTGTATCACTCATAGCCCATTCCTGCTTGTCCTGAAAAATCCTTAATGTGAGGGAGTACTAAGTTTGTAATTAAGTCAGGGGCCTACCTGAAATTGTCCTTTTGATTCTTTAATCACTCATTTTGCTGTGTTGCAGGTGGCAGGACAAGTGATGCTATTGTGGATGCTGCTCTAAGTGCTCTTCGGTCACTGGTGAAAGACCGTCTTAGTGGCAGAAGTGGAGGATATAGTTCTGGGAAACAGGTATTTGAGGAAATGTGTGTGCGTTTTCAAGGGGAGACTGTCCCGTACAGGACATGAGAGCTTGTGCTCCTGACTCAGATAACAGAATAGCTGAAGTGGGAAGGGACCCCTGGAGGTTGTCTAGTCCAGTCCCCTTGCCTAATGCGGAGTCACCTAGAGCGGAGTAATCAGGGCTGTGTCCCACCAAGTTGTATCTCCAAGGACTGAGACTCCACGCAGACTGCGCTCTTTGGACAACCTGTTCAGTGTTTGACCACCCTCACAGTACAAAAGTTTTCTCATATTTAAATCAGATTCTTCCATTTCAACTTACACCCTTATTGTCCTGTCACTGGGCATTGCAGAGAAGAGTCAGCCTTTGTTTTCATTACCCCCCTTCACTTGAGTACCTGGATGGGATCCATGCTGAGCCTTCTCTTTCCTGCTCTGTAATTCCAGCTTTCTCAGCCTCTCCACATATGTCAGATGCTCAAAGGCCTTAATCAGCTTTGACCCTTGGCTGGACTTGCTCCAGTGTATGCATGCCTCTTATACTGGGGAGTCCAGAACTGGTCCCAGCACTCCAGGTGTTTCACACAGTTGTAGGCAGATGGAAAGATCACATCCCCAGACCTGCTGGCAACTCTCTGCCTAGTGCAGCTCAGGAGGCAGTTGGCCACCTTTGCCACAGGGGTGCAGTGCTGGCTGATGTTCAGCTTGTCCACCAGGCCCCCCATGTTCCTCTCTGAAAAGCTGCTTTCCAGCTAGTCAGTCCCCAGCATGTACTGGTGCATGGACTTACTTTTTCCCTTTGAACTTTGAAATCACTATTAGCCTCCTTCTCCAGATGGCTGAGGTACTAGTCTAAACTACATGAATGAGGGTTTTTTGTTTTGGTTTTTTGTTGTTTGTGTTTTGTTGTGGGTTTGTTGGTTGGTTTGATTTTCTTGTTTGTGTTTTGTGGGTTTTTTTTTAATTTGATAATGTTCTTCTGGAATTGGCTTGCTGTATTTTTTTTCCTGAAGGTAAATTGAAAAGCTTCTGTCTTCTACTACTGTTTCTGTACATGGAGCAAGTACAGTCTGACATCCTCATGTTGGCCAGATAGGACACCTGGGTGGACCGTAGCATGTATGGACTTACATGTTTGTCTTGCCTGGAAACCAGGGCATAGTAGGGCGGCAGGGAGTTGAAGAGCACTTTGTTCTGGGACAGATGTCATGGTTTAGAGCTTGAAGAGCTGAGGAAGTGTTCCCACATTGTCTTGGTAGTCGGCTTGACCTGATTTTTTTTTTTTATAAGAGAAGGTTCACTTGCTGTTTCTTGAAAGTGCTGTGGGAGTAGGCTGTGTGTATTGGCAGTTCTGAAGTGAGAGATTTGTATGACCTGACAACTGCCCATTTTGTCTCATTCAAATGAAGACCATTTGGTGTGATGTGCCCTGCAAGAGATGGCTTGTGTGGGAATCCAGGTTTGGTTACCTCTTATGTGAGGATCTGTTTGTTTCTTACAGAGCCGGGAGAGCGGAGGTGGTGATAAGAAGGATGTGATTGAGCTGACTGACGACAGCTTTGATAAGAAAGTCATAAATAGCGACGACGTGTGGATGGTGGAGTTTTATGCCCCATGGTGTGGGCACTGCAAAAAGTAAATAAGGTTTTTCTTTGACATTTCAATTCCTGTTAGTGCTTGGTTTTGTGCGATACCCTTAATCCCCTAAAAGAGACCTCACACCTCTGGTATATCAGAAGTGGGGTTTTCAGTAACATGTCTTAACAAAAAATGTTAAAGCGGTGGTCTGCTTCTGCTCAGGGCATCTTGGTGCTGCTGTGCTTACACACCTCCTTAAGCAATAGAATTCCCAGTTGCCAGTGGAAATGAGATCCTGAAGGTACATTAACCTCTTCATTCTTTTGGATGAAGGACTGCAGTCTCATTTGGAATAACCCTCCTAGCTGTTCTTCTCTGCAGAGACTTGACTTTTTTCCTGGGTGCAGTATGCTATATAATGTTGGAATGTGACATACTTTTGCTAGCTTGGAGAGCTTAGAGCACTTGTACTCTTTGGTTTTCAGCCTGGAGCCAGAATGGGCAGCTGCTGCCACTGAGGTGAAGGAACAAACAAAGGGAAAAGTAAAGCTGGCTGCAGTAGATGCAACAGTCAATCAGATGCTGGCAGGCCGATACGGGGTGAGTACGCTCTGCAGTGCTTAAAATTTCCGGCCCATCCCTAGTAAGATTTCCCTTTAATACTCTGGACCGTTCCTTAATTTGGTACCACTAAACATTATTTTTAACAAAACATTTAAGTGGCACGTACCATTTTCCCACAAATAACTGATTCCTGAATGTCAGTAACAACATAAAGAAATGGGGTGAGAGGAAAGGAATAAATCTGCATGTTGCTGATGAAAAAGGCTGTTTATTTCCATAAGGGCTTGTATAGTTTATCATCTGAAGAGGTCTCTTTTCAGACTGTTTTATGCTGGCTGGGCATCTTTAGAACCCACATATATACCTGTACATCTTGGAGCCAGTTATCAGGGATCACACAATATTAGCTGCCCAGATCAGTTATGCTGTGTGCCCAAAGTGAACTGATGTTCTTTAATTTTTAATACATTACAGGGAGCTTAGTGTCCTGCTTTGTCTCCATCTAAGTGCATGTGGCTGGCAGTCAGCAGGAACCCTACACGAGTTTTACTGAAGTGTAGCAGAGGGAGCTTAAGGTCCACTTGTTGCCATGTAGACACAGTGCCCTGACTGCTCCCCAGCCCTCCCTACCCCCAAATGGGGAACTAATGTCTAAAATATGAGGAGTTAAGATAGTCCTCACAGTACTTAAACCTGTGCAGTGCTTGACGTGTCTAAATTGAGATGAAACCATTGCTGATCCATCTGACCTAAAACAGTGTTTCAGTATGTTAAACTTGTTTTGAACTCTTACACAAGGAGGAAGCTACAAATTGCTCAAGTTCTGTCATTACAAGCTGTGAGACTTGATTCAAGTACATATTAAATCTCTTCCCTTTCTCTTAATCAGAGTAGCAGCTAACTGCCACTAGAAGTACTCAAATTTATTTGAGCTGATGGCTTAAACTTATCTTCCAGATTCGTGGATTCCCCACCATTAAAATCTTCCAGAAAGGAGAAGACCCTGTTGATTATGATGGTGGGAGAACTAGATCTGATATTATTGCTCGTGCTCTGGATCTGTTTTCTGATAACGCACCACCACCTGAGCTCCTGGAGGTACCTCTACATTATTTTTCTCAAATTGCTTTTCCATCGTGTCCTTTGCAGCAGCTTTTACAGGGCTATATTAACTGTAAATAAAAAGGCCTCAGTGTGCTGCTCATGCAGTGTTTTGCAGCAGAAAGTCAAGGCTGACAAGTCTGATCCTTCAGCTTTTTGTTACTTAATTTTTACTGTGAATTTGTTGTTGTCTGAAAGAATATCAGAACTGATACAGTGAAGGCACTGTCAGGATGGTACCAGGGTGTCAGAATCCTCTTTTGAGGAACAGTGAAAAGATTGAGTTCAGTGCTCTATCTTTTACAACAAGAGGGCAGGGTTTTGTCATTTGTAAACTGTCCATTAGAAGATGCATGATGGCTAATCTTGCTTGTTGTCAAAAAAACTCCATGTATGGTGACTTCTAGTTTCAGCTTGATGTTGGTAGATTTGAAACAGTGCTCAGTTGTCTCCACAGTGGGGTGCACACAAGACAATCCATTGGACTGCAGGGAAAAAAAAAAATAAAAAAATCTGTACTTAAAGATATTTTAAAGTGGTGTTTATTTAATCTTTGTCATCCTTTAAAATGCTTACGTATGCTTTACAATGTACATAATGCTAGTACAGTAGTTAGTACATGCATATAATTGATATACATATATTGGGACTGTGCTTAGAAATTTTATTACTGGTGGGGTGTGCCATCAGTTTGGAGACCATTGATGCAGATAAATGGGTTGATTCCTTTTTAAGGTAAACACCACAAAACCAGTATTGCTCTGTTAATGGTGATTAAATGTCCTCATATTCAGCAAATGCTGCACCCTGTGGAGACTCCTTATTCTGGCAGTGCTATACCATAAACTTACAGGCATATGCATAGGTCTGGGTGTGCTGTTTTCAGCCCTGGACCAAGGACAGTGGTTCTGAGCAAGTGACACTTTACTGTGCTCTCGAAGTCCTATTTGGTACTGGTTGCTGTAAGTCTCAACAGAAAACTTTGAGAACTCTTTGTAATTCTCCTACTTCACTGGTCCTCCAGCACAGGATAGGCTTGTAAGCTTTTTGTCAAGCTGTTTCAATGCTTATTAACCATGTAGGATGGAGGGAGTTGATGGGTTGTTGGAGGGAAGTGCAGACACAGCTGGTTAACCAAGTCTTACTCTCATTGACTTTCTGCCACTTCCTTCTAGGTAATTAGTGAAGATGTTCTGAAGAGTACTTGTGATGCTCATCAACTCTGCATCATTTCTGTCCTTCCTCATATTCTTGACACAGGTAGATATACAAGCAAGCAGGCTTCAGTGTGACTTGGTAACTTAAAGCACACAGTTGTGTTTTTTCACTTGTCCAATTCTGTCTAACAGGAGCTTCAGGGAGGAATTCTTATCTGGATGTCATGATGAAAATGGCTGAAAAATACAAAAAGAAAATGTGGGGGTAAGTGTCATTGTAGACTGGCCATCTTGGAAAAGATGTGAGCATTTTTAGAAGCAATGAGATAAATTGCTATCATACAAATTCTATCTGCAGGTAAGAGCTTTTCCTCTTTCAGGATAGTATATATTGGTGTTTCACAAACTGGACTGTAGGAGGGGATGCTGCGGCTTTAGAAGAAATTGCTAATTTTTTTCTTTTAATCCACCTGAAATCCTGTGCCAACAAGTGACCTCTAAGCATTAATTAGATTAAGTATCTTTTGCTTATCCTAAATGCTAAAATATTTTGGGTCTGTATTTATCAAGTTTTGAGTCTTTTGCTGGTGGGTGAGTCTGCCATACAGCTGAATTCTCGGGGTGGGGGTGGGGGGAAGTCCATTTATTAACAAGTTTCATGCTTTCAAAGAATCAGGCCAGCAGGCTTTGTCTTTTCCCCTCTTCCTCTCAAGTTGGGGTTAGGATCTCTGGCACTTCTGACAAGTGAGAGTTGTTCTTACACACTGACTGCTCTGAAAAGGGGGCAAAATGGCTTGAAAGACTTGGGGAAAATGGTGAGATTGGTTAATTCCAGAGGTTCCTCAGAGGACTTGATAAGCATTAGAGGAACTGAGATCTGACCACTGAGGAAGTAATACTGATTGAAATACTGGTCTTGCAGTCTTTGGCTAGAAATCCTCTACAGTGGGGTTTGTGCAGTACTTTATCACACTTATGTGACTTCAGCCATTTTAAATCTTGCTTAATATAGGCTAAAGTGTAGCAATTTGTTTGGATTGGTAATACAGTTCTCTCCCTGGACTCTTTCATGGCTGTTCTTCTCATCCAGCTTTCAATGGCTGTGAGCATGGGGTGGTCTAGAGGTGCTGTTGAGGAGGGACTTCCTTCTGATACATGGTTCAAGATGGGGACACCACTATTCCCTGCTGACTTCAGTAACAGTTGACGCTGTCGAGGGCAGTTGAGAGTCCAGCTTGAACTCTGCGGGGTTGCAGGATGTGTGTGACTTCAGAATGATTGTAGTGCCTATTCTAAGTAGTCATTTTCTATTTTATCTTTTCCTCGAGGTGGCTGTGGACAGAAGCAGGTGCTCAGTCAGATCTAGAGAGCTCCTTGGGGATTGGAGGCTTCGGGTACCCAGCAATGGCAGCTGTAAATGCTCGGAAGATGAAATTTGCCCTTCTGAAAGGATCATTCAGTGAGCAGGGGATTAATGAGTTTCTCAGGTATGTAACCTTTAAGTGACTTAAGTCTCTGTAACTGGGGCTGTGACTCCTTAGAACAAAAATCGGGCTCTTGGTTACTGATGTGACTTGCACAGTTAAGAGAATTAAGAGTACAAGCTTTCACTGGAATAAGGAAATTATTTCAGTGGGGATTACAACTAATAAAGCTGCCACCTTTATGTGGTGAGTAGAATTAAGAAGTTGGCCGTTTAGACTTAAATGGTAGTTTTAGCACAACTTCTGAAAACAGAGGTGAACTTGGATCTTGAAATAATCTGGTTCTCTGGTAATCCAATAAATTCATCATAGAATGGTAGGGGTTGGAAGGGACTTCTGGAGATTGAGTCCAACCCCCCTACCATAGCAGGAACACTCAGGACAGGCCACACAGGAACAGATCCAGGTGGGTCTTGAAAGTCTCTAAAGAGGGAGACTCCACAACTTCTCTGAGTAGCCTGTTCCAGGCTCTGTCACACTCACAGCAAACAAGTTTTTCCTCATGTTGAGGTCAAACTTCCTTTCACTTTGCTACCATTACCTCTTGTCCTATCACAGCACACA
Source organism: Actenoides lindsayi (assembly GCA_025331215.1). Taxonomy (NCBI): domain Eukaryota; kingdom Metazoa; phylum Chordata; class Aves; order Coraciiformes; family Alcedinidae; genus Actenoides; species Actenoides lindsayi. Next base: position 14,431 of record WTSP01005104.1, read on the forward strand.
ACTGAAAAGAGCCTGGCCCCTTTTACTTGACATCCACCCTTCAGATATTTGTAAACATTCATAAGATCCCCTCTCAGTCTTCTCCAGTCTAAACAGTCCCAGGCTCTCAGCCCTTCATCTCATCCTTCCGGTCCCTTCATCAGCCTCGTAGCTCTCTGTTGGACTCTCTCTAGTATTTCCCTGTCCCTCTTGAACTGGGGTGGGCCTGAACTGAACACAGTATAATGGGACTTGGTAATCAATACTGTTTACTTCAAATGGTGCATTCTGATTAGTAATTAATAACTGAAAAGTTATCAGTTTGGGAATGTAAATGAGCGGTGTTGTGTTCCTTTTCACCTTTCTGATTTGGTCTGGTCCTGTTTCCCCTTCCCCATTACCCTGGCATCTCATAAACTAAATGGAGGAGCTGAAGCAATAAATCCAAAAAGTCAATAGTTCTCTGCCCAGCTCAAGCTCCCTGAAAACTGCCTCTTGTGTAGTTGGGCAAGAGCCAGTGTTGAGAAGGATTGAATGAGGAAAGGAAATAAAGAAGAGAACAGAAGGTGGCAGCAGCACTGAAATAGAGCAGCTAAACTTAAAACTGTTACTTAAGCATGGGCAAAGGGAAGTGGGAACTCTGCTTTTGGGTAAAATACCAGCTGCCCCAAGGTATGTAAGAGCCTTTGAGAGCTCACATTAGCAGTGTTCCATGTCCTTGCTTGGAGGATGGCAGAAGACAGAATTAAAAAAGCAAATGCAACAGTCTCCCCCCACCTTGTCATAAAAAAGCACATTAACTGAACCCTGTTCCTGCTGGATTAATGGAAACTCTGCTATATTATCTTACCTGTGTGACCAGACTTTCTTAATGCTAAGAAAGGAATGTTCTTGGAGCACCAAGTAAAGTTTAGGATTCAGATGCAAGAAGAGTAATACCAGGGAGTTGTGTGTGGGAGAAATGTCTGCCTTTCTCAGATGTGGCAAATTCTCCTAGTCTGTAAAACCCATCTTAGTGAAGCCTCTCCCAGTGAGGGTGGATGGTGCTTCCAGGGAACAGCAGCCAACTTAACAGCTTATTTTCCATTAGATAATTGGTTCGGTGTTGTCTTACCATAGAGCAGTGCTTGCTACAATCATCTCTTACTTGGCACTGGGCTGTGCGGTACAATCACAGTTGGTGTAGCTGGCTGTTAAGTCGGCTTGCTGTGGGCAGCTTTTGTAATCTAATAGGCAGTCTCAATAGTGACCAGAAGTAAGGAACTCAGCACTGAGAAGAGCGTCAAAAGTACAGACACCAGCTAGGGAAGGAATGTGTATTCGGTTTTCTTTGACCCTTAAAGAACACCAAGGGATTAACACTTCAAGATTTTAATGTTAGGTGTTTTGAGCCAGTCTAATTAGCAAGGGCAGGATGGAGTGTCTCAAACTAGAAGCTGGTTACCTCACACCCATTTTAACTCCTGGGCACTTGGATCACTAGTGATTGCAAGTAACGGTTGCAAGTGACTTGCAAAGCTAGAACTATAGACCTTCTTGGAGTCGCTTTAAGTGATAACATACTGTTAAAGGGGCTGTATTTCCCTCTGACTGTTACACTGCTGAAATGTAAAATAGTGTAGCTCGTATAATTTCTCTGTAGATCCAATTGTAAATTAACAGTGCTGCTTTAAGGGCTCTGTCATACTCTGCTTTGAAAAGCTTTTGTTTCCAGACAGTTTAACTGTGTTTCAAGGGATGAGATCTTAGTTTGCTTCCTTTTATCTGAAGCAAGCACTGTTCCAGACTGGAGAAACTTCTTAAATTTAACTTATTTTTTGTTTTGTGTGTGTGTGTTCGTTTTGTTTTTCTCAGGGAACTATCTGTTGGTCGTGGCTCTACAGCACCAGTGGGTGGTGGAGCTTTCCCTAAAATTCATTCAGTTGAGCCTTGGGATGGCAAAGATGGTGAGGTAAGAGATGCTCCATCTCTAAATGTGCTGATGATTTGCTAGGTGCAGAAGTGACTGGATAGAGCAATTAAGAACTGGCAATGCGAAAATTGTTCTTCAAAGATTGTGGCAAACTTTGTTGATGACTTCCCATTACCTGAATCCTGCCACCAGACCCAACAGTAGAGTCATTGTCTGACATTGCGGACAGCTATTCCTGTCTAGCTCTTGGGATGCAGTCTGAAAGCTGAGTCCCTTGAGGCTGCGGTGTGTGGTTCCCTGTGCTGAGGGAGGTGATAGTGTGTGCATTCAAGGCCCAAGTGTTGTGGAGACTTTGGTTCTGCAGTATGCTCACCTTGCCATCGAAGTCTTAATGTCAGGAAGTTGTAAGGTAAAGCCTGTGTAATAAATAACACAGTGATTAAGTATGTTCTAAAGGTTCAAAACTGCTGCAAAACACAGTTACTACAATCCTTTGATCTACTCCAGGTACAATATAGTAGTAGGTTTGTTAGGTGGTTGAATCTGTATTTGCCTTTATCTGGAGTATTTTGATTAGTAGAAAACAACCTTCTAGTCTGAATTTCAATTGCTTGTGCTTAATACACTTTGAGTTTTTATGAACAAAAGAGCTTTACTCTCAGGATGAAGTAAGCATCTTTCTAAGTCAGTGCTGTCCTGGTGTTCAGTGCTTCTAAATGAGTGCTCAAAACCTTCCCTTTTTCACAGCTCCCAGTTGAAGACGATATTGATCTCAGTGATGTGGATCTGGATGACTGGGATAAAGATGAGCTGTGAGATCTTCAGGAACCTTCTTTTCTTGGGAGAGTTTGCGCAGCAGTTTGCAGCCTGGTTCACAATCAGATGGATATTCCAGTGGCCTTTTCATGGAGAAGTAGCACTTGACACACAGTGCTATCTGATGCACTGCAGCAGTGAACTGTACGCATCTCAAGAAAACATTGCAGAAATTCTATGAATTGTCATAACCAGTAAACTTGATTGTATTCTGTGTAACAAATATTTTGAGGACAACATGAATATTTCTTTGGAACATCTTGGGTTTTATTTTGTTGATAGTGTGCTGTTTGAGTGTTACTGGAGGCTGTTAGTGTAACCAATTCTAAATGATGTGGATTTTTTTGTTTTCTTTCCATGGAGGTGGAACCTGGTCAGCTCCTCTTGCAGTTAAAGAATAAACAATATTTTTGACACACAGTGTTAGTCTTCTATAGAGTAACAAAGGTGCACAAGATAAAAACTGTCCCCATTTCAATGACTCTTGAAAACTGAACTGTAGAATAGAGAGGCTGGTGCAGAGGGGAGTCCTAAACCACCCCATTGCTGTGAAAGATATCGACAGTTTGGCCTAAGCCTGATTAAATGGACAATCTTAGTTTAAATGCTCTTTAGTCTTCCTTTCCTATTCCTTCTCAGGGGTGTTCTTCTCTTTCTTTGTACCAGACTTTAACACTATTAATACAATGGAAGCAGGGTTGCTGCTGCAGTGGGAGAGGGGGGGAGCTGTTGGTCTTTTCCCCAGGAAAAGACATGAGGATGTGAGGATTTCCAGGTGCTAACAGCAAACCACCACGGTGCTGTCTCCAGCAAAGTGGGAAATATTTCTTCAGTTCCCATCTGCCATTGTTCTGATTTGAAATTGCTATTTCCTTGGGAGGGGAATCAGGACTGGGAAGGGGGAGGGTTACTGCTGCTTTTTTTTAAAAATAAAAATGCTATTACATTTTGTTGCTCTCAATGTCTTGTGTCTTAGTGTCTAGTGAAGTGACCTTCATCTGACCAGCTTGTTCATAAGTAAGGAATGAAAGAACTGAAAGTTTCCTCCCCTTTCAAGGAAATAACTCAATATGGGTATTATGGGTATTTGTCATCTGGTGTCTGTCAGAGATCACCTGTAGCTCACACCTTTGAAAGGCAATGTAAGAGCCACGGGGAGCCCACAGTAACTTGACTGCTCATTGGGTGCAGGAAATGTGCTGCAACTCCTAAGTCATCCCAGCAGATGAGATCTAAGTGAGCTGTTCTGACTGAAATGTCTTGGCAAAAACTAAACTTACATAAGTACTCAGCTCTAAAAGTCATACTAGTTCCACAGTAATTTTGAAGATTTTTTTTTTCTTAAACTTTTTTTAAACAATAAAAAAAACCTTTGGGTTTTGCTCCCATGCTTTTTACTTTGGGGGGGTTTTATTTAAGTTTGCCATTAGAAAAACAGGACTGTATACACAGAGTAGATCCATTAGCTACCACACTTCTGAAATTGTTTTATTTTAAGTCCACTAGATATTCCATCTCTGTAACTCACCAAAAAAAAAATAAATACTACCATAGTACTTCCTGCCTCTGAAATATGTTTTTGTGAAAGTAAGAACAAGAGATATTTGTATTGAAGTCACTGTAAAAGTTGTTGGAAGCAGTAGGGAGATCTTGTGCAATTATCCTGCTACAGCATCTGCATTTTAATTTGAATTTCAGCAGATAAAAGGTTGTTTTACTGTAACATTTAGGGTCTCAACATTTAATTGATGAAGCTTGAGCAGTCTGTCTTTAACTTCAGTCAAGAAGAGTGAGGTCAATCTTGAAATAGACGTAAGGATAGTATTCTTGATTGCTCAGTTGTAACCCGGGGATGTCCACGCCAGGCTGCAAAAGGAAAGGACGTGACTTTAGTACCAGGGAACAAACTGTTGTGCAATTACAAGATACAGTGGATTACTCTTGTGCTCCTCTTCCCCAGGTGGACTGGAGTTTTGTATTTGCTGTGCTTAAGATGGGGGGTTCACCCCTGAGAACCTGGTGTTTGCAGGCTGCGTAATGCAGCTGGCACTGTTTGGTTGCAACTTCATGTACAGGTCGTGTAGTGTTTGTGTGGTTCAACTCCAGAGCAACGTGTCACTTTCTCCTCCCTTTGTGTACTGGGGTTTAAGCTGTTTCAACACCTGCTGATTTATCCTAAATTGCTGGTGCACTCAAGATAGGGGGTGGGAGAAGGCAAGTACTGCTGCTTGCTGAAGGCCTAGGTTGAGGTATTCAGCCACTAACAGCCTTTTACTGGGGTCAGAGGTGTAACAGTCCTAGCGTTTAGTTCCTAACAAATTTTTCTTGGGTTGAACTGAATGCTTATAGAATATTTGGAAGTTTTTCACCTAGAGGAACGGTCATAATTGAGCAGACCTATATACATCCAGTAGCTGTAAACATCAGGTTAACAAAGTGTAAGCATTCTCTATGTATCTCCATCATAATCTGGCTTCCTGTTACTCTAATCCAGTCTGTAACAAGCAGGGCTTAGAGCTGCATCCAGGGCTCCTTGCAGTGCGAGATGCGAGGAGATGCCTGCTCTAGCCCCTGGATGGTCAAAGTGCTCATGTGGCCGAGACAAGCTACAGCATCTGCACTTGCAGTCCAAATACATACATCCATTATACTTGCTGCGGCAACTTCATCCAGGTGTTTGAAGACCACGTTTAGGACATCTCTCAGGCGCTTTACAGACTTCCTGTTTGGCTGCAGCAGCATTGCTTGGAAATTCACTGGGAGGCCATACCTTGAAACACATCAACATACACGATCATCTGCTGGGAAGGGGCACACCTTTCCTTTCCGGCCCTTCTGCCTTTTCAGTCTCCTGGCAAGCTGAGTGATGGTGCAGCGCAGAAGCTATGTCCGTGGTGGTGTGCTGCCCCTCCTTAGCTGAAATAATTGCCTTTCTGGAGCTGAAAGTCAACTAAACAGTGTCTTTCTGTTTTCCACTTCCCTATAAGTGCCCTCAAAGAACTGTTTTTCATCAACTTTGTACATTGTTTTTTGTTGTTGTTTTTTGGGGGTCACCTGTATTGCCTCCTGGGAGCTCCTGGAATAAGGTATGTAAGGGATGTTCCCTCCCACACACCCCAGGAAAAGCACTGTACATTTTGACATCTACAGGAATCTCTGCCAGCACTGCATGTTTACCCACTTACCTCAGGACGGATTCAACAAAAACTCTCAAGGCTTTCACGTGAATCCAAGCCACAAATGCTTCACTGAAATTCACTTTCAGCCAGCGCAGCAATGGGCCCTGAGAACGGATACAAGAGTATTGGGATTGCCTCACTGTGCAGGCAGCTCTGTAGCTAACACCACTGAGGCTATCGTGGGCTGCTGAGATTATTCTCAGGCAGACTTAGTGGCTCCCAGTTTATCAGAAACTCAAGTGACCTTGGGCAGATTGTGTTCTCTGTCCTGTGCCTCAGTTTTCTGGACTCAGTGGAGCTCACAGGACTCTGTTGGAAGCATGAAGCTGTTTGTGAGCAAGATGCGCTCAGGCACGCTGGTAGCAAAGGCTGTCACTACGTGGGCCATCAAATTGACGTGCTACTTACATATTGTTGTTTCTTATCGGAAGCCAATTTCATCAACTCTTCCTTTTCACATTTCAGTTCTTTCTCATCAAAATAAAATTCTCGAACCATGAACCTACGATTGAATGACAATTGCACTCACAAGCCATAGTCCAAGCAATGTGCACACTCATTTCTTTTGCCTCTAGAGAAGCAGATACAGGATCTTTCAAAGTTGCTGGCTATTTAAACAGTTAAAGTATGTGGTGGGTGGGAGTTGAAGTCAACCCTAGAAAGCAAGCTTCCTGCTGTCAGCACGAGAGCAGAAAGGACAATTCCAAGATCTGTAGTTTGGTGCTTGAAGAAGAGGATCATTGTATCTGCCGCCATGGCACCTTCCCACCCTGCCTTCTCAGTGGCTTTAGGGCCAGCAGCATCCCAAAGAGTAAAGACGACCTAAAAGCCAGTGATGGGTTCAGGATGTACTGCACACAGAACAAGCCTCATCTTATCATCTGCTTGTTAGCCTGCCCTGCCCAGCAGACACTGCTTCTTACCTGTTCTCCCTGGCTTTAGCCTTGAAGTCATCCATCACTTTTCTAAATAGGGTCACAGTGAAGAGTCCTCCCTCTGCATCCTCAGCAATCATTCTGTGGGAGGGAAATCCACTGCTGTGATTTGACATAGCAAATCCCTCATGCCTTCTTTACCTTCCCCTTTTGCAGTTCATTTTTTTCATTTATAATACTGAACAACACCTTGCTTTTCAAGAACTGCTGTGACTGAAATAAGGAACAAAGACTTACTAGCACTGGCCATGTTATCTCTAATGTAGACCTCCCATGAGTTAAGTTCCCGAACCCACTGTAAAACAGACACTTTCTGCCTGCCTGATTTTTCCACATTTCCTGGTAATGTTTCCCCACCTTCCATGCACTTGTGTTTTTGAGACAGGCAGTAGCAAACAGATTTCTTTTTTATCTGTGCTTTCTGCTTCCTCCATTTCAGATAATAGCACTGTCACCTCTTGTGCCCTGGATTGGACCTCATGGTCTGTGTGAGCTGAGAAGTGGAATATTTAATTCCTAGGAAGGATTTTCTGCTCCAGGTGAAAGGATAAGTTAATATGCTACTTGCTGATGTAAATGACAATACACTGACTCATCCTATTCTACAGCAGGAAACATTAAAAAATGTAAAGATAGTGTTCGATCTTTGTAAAAAGTAGTTTCCATAAAGTTGTCTGTGATTGCCTATATCGCAATTATGCCTGGATTACTTTGACAAATTGTTTGTTTTACATAAGAAGCAAAGGCCCTGATTAAATGTAGAAAGAACTAGATTACTGGAAAAAGGAACAACAAGCTAAAAAAAAAAATAGTGAATTTTTTTTATTATTTTTTTATTTCTTTCATCTGTACTTCCCTTCAACAGCCATTTCTGATTTCAGCTGAGAATGAGATCGGACAAATCTACGTGTTAACATGGAACCCACGTATTACAACTGATGCCTTCCAGGATCCAGCAATTTGAGGGGCTGAAATATAGCAAGGATCTCTGAAAAAAAACAGGTACCCTAATTTGCCATTTCACTTACTTGGTGGAGCGAGGCACTACCATATCAGAGAGAGATTCATAGGTCTTCTGCCACTGTACGTAGCTTGACCTTTGAGCAATACAAAACAAAGCACAGTAAATAAATACTCTATACTAGAAGGCAAATGTATTGATAAATATAGTTCATTAAGATTAGTGTAGAAGGGTTGGAGCTCTTTGTGCTGGGTTACATGATTAAGATACATTAAGCCTCTCCCATTCTTTCCTCTCCTAGTTGTCAATTAGGAACATGTTTCCTTCGATGCAGCACCCTCAATCCTCAACTTTTGGTCTTGGCTCAGGGAAGGGCCCAGAGTAGGAAGCTGATGGTGGGAGGAACGTGGCTTTTGGAACATAATTCCAGGCTGCCACACAGCATCTCATGCTCCAGGACTCCTGCACAAGCTCCCCCTGATCCATGGATAGGTGTGGTACATTTGCTATGTGCACTCCCAGAGCTTACCCTGCTGCCGCACTGCAAACACGGAAAGTACCAGCGCTGGAAGAAAGGGATCAAGGGGATGATAAGAGCTTGCAAAGCAAGAAGTCTGTTTATAGGGGGAATCTGAAAGAATGTGCAGGTAATAAACTCAACAAACTCACCTCAGGTAACTTTTTGTAATATGGTTCTCAGACAGAAAAGTGGTGGCACTGCATGTGTGTTTTGGGACAGGACTATACAGAGAGGAACAGTTTTGCGTAGGTTTCTGAAAAAGGCATCGTGTAACTTCCCAACTGGTGGTGATGGCTGTAATCCTGCGTGCAGGCACTTACAAATACAGAGCCAGCAGAGGCCCTGTGAGTTTGACAGGTTCTAATTCCTTTTGTAAACTGGCTAAGCTCCAGCAAGAATCTGTTTTTCTCTTTTTTCTTAACTTGTACTGTTCCTACTGGGAGGCTGTTTGAGAACCTACTCTATAACCATTGAAAACATTTATCCTGATTCTGTCCTGCTGAATTCAGAGCAGTCTTTGTCTCTTTTTTTTACGCCAGCACCACCCTTGGTGGAAATTGTTCTTTTCTCTTTGCCAACAGCTCCACCCGTGCCCCGGCCATGGCGCTGGTGAGCTGTCCCAGCCTGACCCAGTACCGCCTGGATCCAGTGCTTACCCCTGGAACTCAATGCCACATTCAGCACGTACACACACACACTCCTGACTTACTTTGGCACCACGACGAGCAGCGTGATAAGATACTCAGAATCCAGAACAAAGTCTTCTTTATGCACAATGTCTGCTAGGGTCCGAGTCAACAGATTTCCCCTACAGTGAAGAAGATAAAATAAACCCAAGACATTAGCAGGAACCCAGCAGCAGCACACTGCAAGTATTGTGCTGTGGGTATAGTGGGGTAGAAAAAGCCAGGAAGGAGGTGGCTAAAGGACGCTTCTACACTTCTAAAACGGCCATTTAGTTATTTTTACTGCAACTAAAAAGAATGAAAAAAGCAATTAATACCAATGACAGAATATTGGTGACTAGCCCTAGGCTCGTTTATGCCTCTTATGGTGAAATTCATAGAATAGTTTCGGCTGGAAGAGACCTTCAAGGTCATCAAGTCCAACCTTACTCCTAGCCATATCAAAACCACTGAACCGTGTCCCTAAGCACACCATCTAACCACCTCTTAAACACCTCCAGGGATGGTGACTCCACCACCTCCCTGGGCAGGCCATTCCAATGCCTGACA